>WYDK02000014.1:3897396-3911067 GCA_009867345.2 Toxicodendron radicans
GTATCTTCGTTTCAAAGGTATATATCCTGTCTTTCCTGACTTGATTTATGAACATTTTTTCAACTGAGAATTTATACCGGGGCAATTCATATATAACAATTAATTATCAGGAATCTAATTCCTTTATGTACACTCATTGAAAGAAGATATATAAATGCAGATTTTGCACATTTTGCACATTTTCATTCCTTAATGTACACTCATTGAAAGAAGATATGCCTACTTTATTAAATTAGCGTCTAAGACGACAAGAATGGAAATGCATACGAGAAATAACAACTGGATAGGAATAATACAACAGTTCTTCTTTCCTGATAAGACAATTCAAAGGATGGGATGCAAAAAATATATTTGTCAAAGGAACAATAAATATTGCAGATATTAATGGAATATATTTTCTGCATGTGACAGCGGCTCCACCAATTAGAACATGGATAATATTTATGGTAGCAGTAACGGCATCTTTAATTTGTTGGAGTTAAAATTTCCCGGTGCAAGTTAAATATACTTTGATCAATAACCTCGAGAATAATTAAACATTATTATAAGTTCTAATTAATCGGAAGGGGCAGAGTATAATTAGATTTCGGAATCCAACAAGTACTAAAGATGACCTGTTTAGCACTGTTTCAATGTTCCAAAAAAGGAACTTAATTAGCAGTATAAAGAAGATCCTATCAAGAAGATTTCATATCTCCTTAAGATCTCAAAATCTTAAAAGTAGCCAAATTTACGAGGATGATCTAAATTATCAATGGACCGCAAGGAATATAGTGATTATGATGAGGTGGTGTCCATGGCAACATGCATGTTACTGTTTCTTTAAAACTATATCTGCATTTGTTATATATATATATGTAAAAAGATTCTCTATGAGGATCAGAAATGATATTAATTTGGTGGTCATGTGCTTATTAATGTTTCGTTAACTGTGATTTGCTATTCTACTAATCATTTATCCTAGGAGAGGAGATGTTTTTGAACGCATGCATCAGATCAGACAACAAGTTCTGAAGATATATATATATATATCTGAAGAGTGAAGATGGTTATCTTTAATTTCAATATAATTGTATGAGAGGGATCAGAGAGACTGCGAGAGAAAGATAATGGATATTTTAGATGTCAAACAAATACAGCTAATAACGTAATGGAAAGACAGAACAGAAGAAGATCTGTGCATGCAACTTGATTACCCAAATTGAGATAGGAAGGAATATGCTTCGTGAATCCTTTTTTTTTTTTTTAATCTCTTTTTCTTATTTATTAAGTATATATAGTTCTATACTATATATATATATTGATTTTTGTATAATTACTTTAAAATTTCTTTTGGGATTCTTTTTTAATTAATTTCTTCATGCAAAGACTGGAAATTTCAAGTTGTTTATTTCTACTCTGTCTAGATCTATTTCAATATTTCTCTCTCGAGTTTTGCTTTGTAAATTAAGAATTATTTTGGCAAATGAATTAAAATCGATCTTGGAATGCCCCAACAGTTCTCCTTTTCAAAAGGACCATTTCATTGGCTAATATAAAAAGTAGACATAAAACGACTTGTGCTCAAAGCAGTCTCACATCACAAATAAGTAAACTAACAAAAAAGTAAGAGAAAAGAAATGGACAATAACAAAAATGGCCCATTAAAAAAAGGATTTATCCTGCCTCGATCGCTCTGATGGTGTTGAAAGTAACAAGCACCCATAATATAAAAATAATGTCTTTAACAACCCCACATAAACCTTAATGGTTGCTTCATGGAATATCATGGCATTCAGTTCATCCCCCTCCTTATAAATATGTATACTCAAGTTTAGTGTAGATTGTTATCTTTTATTCATAACCATTTTTTTGTTTCCCGGTAGACCAGTGACCACTTCTTTAATTTCTGTACTAAACGTTTTAAGTAAAATATGAGTACTTCTTCAGAGATGAGTGAGCCAGAGAAAGGAGAGATGAGAGGAAAGGAGAGTAAGAATAGTATAGCAATAATTTTAAGATATGCTGATTGGACAGATATTTTGTTAATGATGTTGGGAACTGTTGGAGCTATTGGAGATGGCATGTCTACAAATTGTTTACTTGTCTTTGCCAGCCGCATAATGAACAGTTTGGGATATGGTAATACCCAAAATCATGATAGTTTCATGGACGAAGTCGAAAAGGTTTGCCGTCAACACACTATCTCTCACTCACTCATTTTTTTTTTCAACTAACTCTTTCTCACCCACGTCTTTTTTTTTTTGGATCTTGTAACAGTGCAGCTTATATTTTGTGTACTTGGGATTAGCAGTCATGGTGGTGGCTTTTATGGGTAATTTTTACAAATTTTATTTGTTTTTTCTATTTTTGGATCTTTGATTTGTTTTGCTTCTTGAGGATAAGGGCATGTTTGGACATTTAAACCTAATTAGATCAAGAGTCCTTTGTGTTCCAAAGAGCATTGAAGAACTCAAGTTGGTAAAAAGGAGACAATAACAGTCATAAGGAAACGAGGTCATTTTAAGGAACCCTAGGATACCCAAATTTTAAGTAAACTACTCATTTCAATGCTATAAAACAAAAACCCTCGTATAAATTTAAGTAAAGAAAATGGCTCCGAGACGAATGAATATTTATAATTTGTGCTCACAGAAGGTTATTGTTGGAGCAAAACCAGCGAGCGGCAGGTGCTGAAGATCCGCTACAAGTATTTGGAAGCTGTTCTGAGACAAGAAGTCGGATTTTTTGATTCACAAGAAGCAACGACTTCGGAAATCATTAACAGCATATCAAAAGATACATCTCTCATACAAGAAGTTCTCAGTGAAAAGGTAAATATTTTGTAAAAGGAAAAGGATCTTAAGCACCTTTTCTTGACGACCCAAGAACGTGATATGACTCATGCACTCTATAAGAAATAACCATATTTGATTGCAATCAATTGAATTGATGAGTTTAATTTCCAAATTTTCTGTGAAAATCAAATGGATTCATCTGGCCTAGTTCTATCTTCATCTTCTTCTGTTCTTCCACTTAATGGTTTAAGATATTTGAGTCCTTAATTATTTTTGAAACGTCTTCTTTTATGTTTTGCAGGTGCCCATATTTCTTATGCACGCTTCTGTGTTCATCTCAGGACTTGCATTCTCCACATACTTTTCGTGGAGGTTGTCTACAGTTGCCTTTCCAACGCTACTTCTCCTGATAATTCCGGGAATGATTTATGGAAAATACCTTCTCTATCTGTCGAAGAAAGCCTACAAGGAGTATGGCATAGCAAATAGCATTGTAGAGCAGGCTCTAAGCTCGATTAAGACTGTGTATTCATTCACGGCTGAGAGGAGAATCGTTGATAGATATTCAGATATATTGGATAAAACAACGAAACTGGGAATTAAACAAGGCATAGCAAAAGGTTTGGCCGTGGGGAGCACAGGGCTCTCTTTTGCAATATGGGCTTTCCTTGCTTGGTATGGAAGTCGTTTGGTGATGTACAAAGGAGAAAGCGGAGGAAGGATCTATGCAGCTGGCATTTCCTTCGTATTGAGTGGACTGTATGTGCTTTACTTTCGTTATTTATTTATTTTTCATTTATTATATATATAAATCAATCTTTCTAAGCAGTAGATTCTGATTATATATAAATACAGATTACTCATATATATAAATATAATGAAATTTGGTATAAAAGCCATCTTTATATATATTGATGAATCTTAATTAAAGTAGCTAGATTTTAAGAACAAATACTGGTATCTAGGACTTGATGATGGGACCTCCATGCTTAATCCCCTAGCTAGCTTGAAATTCATTTATATATCGGTTGCCTCTGTTTGAGGTTTAGTTTTTTTACTTAGTAGTATTTAAATACACTTTATTGTAGAAAGCTTCTTCCACCAATTAACATTTACAAGTTCCATGTTCCTTAAAGGTAAGAATCTAAGCTTCAGAGCCTCTTCTACCATCTCCTAAAGGTTTAGTTCAATGCTCTTATAAACTCATTGCTCTATGAGTCATATTCTGTATTTTGAAGGGATGGAAACTAGCTGCTGCAACATTTTTCCCTTCAGCCAAAATAATATCGAGTCTTTGGATTCTCATAAAAAGCAACTATTTTGAACCTTATTTTACCATGAAATGTGTCACTTTAAAGGAGAGACTTTATTGAATTATTTTTTTTTCCTAGAAGGAAATTAATGGCATTTAGATAAGCAAGAGGAAAGCATATGTTGAAATTGGACTCATCATTTATGCTACAATTCCGAATATCTTTAGTTATTTTAGTCAAAAGCATTAAGTTTTAGTACAATTTTTCACTTACAAGCTTTGCTCTCATTTGATCCAACCATACAAAGTGTTGATGAGTTGACAATAATACTTTTTGAATAAAAGACACGTTGATTTATTTTTGTAAAAAAGAAATTGATGTGTATTTATTCTAAAAAAGTAAGTGATTATGCACAATTAAATTTCTAGAAATGCTCCTGCTAGATGTCAATTATAATTTTCTTTTTGGTCAAAATTTGTTGTACATCCATGTCTAAATTGATGTGCTGACGCTGCTTTTTTGTGATGATCTTTCTCAATTAACCATGGAGGCTTCTTCTTATTACTTGATGTTTTAAAGTAAAGGAGTAAAGAAACTGAATAGATGTTATTAAGTTTTTGATATTCATAACTATTAGCATTCACCTATCTAAGTTAATTTATTTCTTCTGCATCTTTTGATTAATCTTTATGATCAATAATACGAATTAAAAAATAAAGGTGAATATATATGATGCATGCAGATCCCTTGGAATGGCACTTCCTGAAGTAAAGTACTTCACAGAAGCTTCAGTTGCAGCTACAAGAATATTCAACAGGATAGACAGAATTCCTGAAATTGATGGTGAAGACACAAAAGGACTTGTATTGGACAAAATTCAAGGAGAAATAGAATTTGAGCATGTAAAATTCACCTACCCTTCTCGGCCTGACTCAATTGTACTGAAAGATTTCAGTCTCAAAGTTGAAGCAGGAAAAACTGTAGCTCTTGTTGGGGCAAGTGGAAGTGGAAAATCAACTGCAATTGCACTTTTGCAACGCTTTTATGATGCCGATGATGGAATTGTGAAGATTGACGGTGTAGATATCAGAAAACTACAGTTGAAATGGGTTAGAGGAAAAATGGGTCTAGTTAGTCAAGAACATGCATTATTTGGGACTTCAATAAAGGAAAATATTATGTTTGGGAAGCTTGATGCCACCATGGATGAAATCATTGCTTCAGCCATGGCTGCAAATGCTCATAATTTCATAAGACAACTTCCAGAAGGTTATGAAACAAAGGTACGTGGCTTTAAATTTCATCACGAGTAGTTGAAGCTTCATCAATTAACATAATGAGCTGGTGTAATAGGTTGGTGAACGTGGAGCACTTTTATCAGGTGGACAAAAGCAGCGAATTGCTATTGCTAGAGCCATCATTAAGAACCCTGTGATTCTCCTACTGGATGAAGCAACAAGTGCTCTTGACTCTGAATCAGAAAAATTGGTGCAAAATGCCCTTGATCAAGCCTCTATGGGAAGAACCACACTGGTAAATTTGACTAATTTCTCTGATATTGGCTACTATATATTCCAACAAATAGGTCACTTTTAGTGTTTGTAAACAAACTATGCAATTGCATCATTTTTCTTTTTAACAATTGTTTGATGTGTCAGGTAGTAGCACACAAGCTTTCAACAGTGAAGAATGCAGATCTTATAGCAGTCGTAAGTAACGGTTGCATCACCGAAATAGGCTCACCCAGTGAACTCATCAACAGAACAAATGGCCACTACGCAAAAATGGCAAAAATGCAGAGACAATTCAGCTATGACGACCAAGAACCAAACCCTGAAACGCATTACTCATCAGTGGCAAGAAGTAGTGGCGGAGCATCAAAATCGAGCCCGGCAGTGTTTGCTTCACCATTACCCATTATTGATAGCCCACAGCAGGTAACTCACCCGCCACCGTCCTTCTCTAGGCTTCTCTCTTTAAATGCACCTGAATGGAAGCAAGGTCTTGCTGGAAGCCTCTCAGCTGTAGCCTTTGGCTCAGTGCAGCCTATTTATGCCTTAACCATAGGTGGCATGATTTCAGCTTTCTTCGCAAAAACCCACCAGGAAATGCAGGCTCGAATTCGTATATATTCCTTAATTTTGTCTTCTCTTACCTTGATTTCTCTTGTTTTGAATCTTATGCAACATTACAATTTTGCTTATATGGGTGAGCGGCTAACGAAGAGAATCAGGATAAGAATGCTTGAAAAGATTCTGACATTTGAAGCCGCTTGGTTTGATGAAGAGCAAAATTCCAGTGGAGCCTTGTGTTCGAGATTGAGTAATGAGGCTTCTATGGTTAAGTCCCTGGTCGCAGATAGAGTATCCTTATTGGTTCAAACTACTTCTGCCGTTACCATTGCGATGATTTTGGGGTTAGTTGTGGCTTGGAAATTAGCACTAGTTATGATTGCGGTCCAACCTCTCACGATTCTGTGTTTTTATACTCGAAAAGTATTGCTCTCAAGCGTTTCAACCAATTTTGTGAAGGCACAAAATCACAGTACTCAAATTGCTGTGGAAGCAGTGATTAACCATAGAATTGTGACTTCATACGGAAGTTTGGGAAAGGTTCTTCAACTTTTTGATGAGGCTCAAGAGGAACCCAGAAAGGAGGCAAGGAAAAAATCATGGCTAGCTGGAATTGGTATGGGGTCTGCTCAATGCCTAACGTTCATGTCATGGGCTCTGGATTTCTGGTATGGTGGTACATTGGTGGAAAAGGGAGAGATTTCAGCAGGGGATGTGTTTAAGACATTTTTCATATTAGTAAGCACTGGAAAGGTTATAGCTGATGCAGGAAGCATGACTTCTGATCTAGCGAAGGGCTCAGCCGCAATTGCATCTGTATTCAACATTCTTGATCGCCAATCTCTCATTCCAGGTTCTTCACATGTAAGTAACATACAAACATTATTCAATTGTACTCTTTCAATTGAAATGGTAGCCTCATGTATTATTTTGATTGATGGTTTTGTAAATTTTATCAGGCAGGGGAAGGGTCAAGTGGAAGCAAGTTAGAAAAAATAACTGGAAAGATTGAGATGAAAAAGGTAGATTTTGCATACCCAAACAGGCCAGAGAACCTTGTGTTGCGACAACTTTCCTTGGAGGTGAAACCAGGAACAAGTGTTGGACTCGTAGGAACAAGTGGGTGTGGAAAATCAACTGTTATTGGATTGATTCAAAGATTTTATGATGTTGAGAGGGGGTCAGTGAAAGTAGATGGGGTAGATGTAAGGGAGCTCGACGTTCAATGGTATAGAAGGTACACGGCGCTTGTCAGCCAAGAGCCGGTGATATACTCAGGCAGCATTCGGGATAACATCAGGTTTGGGAAGCTTGATGCTTCAGAAAATGAGGTGGTGGAAGCTGCTAGAGCTGCAAATGCTCATGAATTCATTTCGCAAGTATGCTATACAAGCTTGTAGTGTTTGAAAATTAACTTAATCTTGTTGCTTTTGAGGTAATTTTTTACTACATTATGTTATTTTGTTGTAGATCACTAAAAGATGGTTATGAAACTGAATGCGGCGAAAGAGGAGTTCAATTATCGGGAGGGCAGAAACAAAGAATAGCAATTGCAAGAGCTATAATCAGGAACCCAACAATACTGCTACTAGATGAGGCAACCAGTGCTCTGGATGTGCAATCTGAGCAGGTTGTGCAAGAAGCGTTGGACCGAATTATGGTGGGAAGGACAACAATTGTGGTAGCTCATCGACTCAACACCATAAAAAAGCTTGACTCCATTGCCTTGGTTGCAGATGGAAAGGTAGTGGAACGAGGAACCTATGCTCAACTCAAACACATGCGCGGTGCCTTCTTTAACCTGGCCAGCCTTCAATCATAGAGATACAAATGGCAAAGGGGGAGAGTTTGTTGTTGAATTTAATTATGTCCTATATATGCCAGATTATATTCCAAACCTCCCAATTAAAAACCCGTATAGTGGTAATTATATCAGTGTAATTACACTGAGAGTTGTAATGAGCAGGCTGGATTGTTGTTAATTAGTACTGAACTTCAATTTTTCATAACCCATTTGTCAATGACTTGTTCAACTGGGCAACCCATAACTTGTTACATTAAAAGGGATTTGGTAAAATGAGAAAGGTTTTCATAACAGAGATGATAATTTTATTATAAAATAGAGAACTGACACAAAGCACCCTTCAGATCAAAATGAAAACTGAAGTTGACAGACGAGACACTGAAAGAAACAAAGTACAACTCGAGGTTATCTAAAATATAGATAGATAACCTTTTATTACATAACAAGACACGGGAATTCAGTTTACCAGAAACCACAACTAGATAATCTAGTTGTCAACCCATTACAAATCTAAATTCCAAACAGACACTACACTGGAAACCAAAAACATAAACTACACCCGCATGATAACTGAACTTCAAATAAGCCGACTGTCACCGCGGTCTCCTGATTCCTTCATGGATCAACTTGTGCCACCAGCTAAGAAATTCAAATAATAACATTAAACAAAAAAAAGAAAGTTAATCAAATGATGTTTCATTTATAATCAAAATTAAGCTACGACGTCAAATTAAAGACAACTGTGTTTATGGATAAACTTAAACCTGAAAGTAGGTCTCGAGTTTGGCCTTAAGAGAGTTGATCTCCATTCTTAGCTTCTGCAAGGAGGCCCTGGCTCTGCCCACATTCAACCCAACGTCAATAATTTCATATGCAACCTTATTTAAGTTTATATATATATATATATCAGGAGTTAAAAGTGTTTTTGTTATTTTGAAAATAATTTTAAGAAGTAGACATGTAAAAGCATTTCATTATTTGAAAACTTTTTCAAAACAATGTCAAAACTACTATATGTATAAAAATAAGTGATTACATTGTATCTGTTCATACATGTTATGGGATAATATTTAATTAGATAAGAGTAAGAAAATCATCACCCTTCCATATCTCCTTTCCTGCAATCTTCCCTTGTTTTGTTAACTGCAATCTTGACTTTGTTGGCACCAATGCTGCAAAAGGTTATATATTTTTATTATTATTATCTAAGATAATTTTTGTATGAAAAATCTAAAACATTTCTTGTTTTTCATTTACCTGGCGCTGCTACCTTTGAGCTGATGAAGGTACCTGTCTAACTTAAGGTAATCGACAGGAGATTTGTTCCTGTATCATCATCGATCACACCCATTATTGATTATCATCATTAACTGTAGTTTTTCATTATAGACGAAACTTACATTTCATCCTCAATGATAGCTAAATGGATGAACGAATCATTAAAGAACACGGTGACGACTTCCTCAACGAAATTAGGATTATCTTCGTTTTCCAGTTGTTCGAGTTGAATGAAATAGTTATCCAGAAGTTCCTACAATAAGAAACATAGAGATTAATTAATATCATTTTATAACTTAGCTTTGATAATTTTAGTAGTTTATAGTTTCAAAACTCTTTTATGTCTGCGTCAAAATCATCAAAATAAGACAATAATTATTTTTTCCCAATAAGAAAAAGCAAATGCATGCATTTAAATCATATTACAAAAATGTGTCATGCAGAAAAAAAAACATATTTCCACTAGCATTCAAGAAGAAAATAGTAATGGCAATTTGATTAAAAGGAAATGTAAGATTAAACTATAACTCCCCATTTAGATTATTTATCTAATCTTCACATAAACGTTAATGTACTATAAAAATTTCCATGAAAACTATGATAAAGATAGTTAATCAATAAAGGTGACAAAATTTATATAATCTATCCAAAAATCTAATTTTCTTGTACTAAAATGGCTGGCAGGAAACTGAACCGGTGAGAAAGAGGAACCTCATCGAAGAAGGATTGCCTCATTGCAAGAATCTGTTGTTTCAAATCCACCATTCTGAAAGAAACAAAGGAATCAAAATAATGTTAGCAACGCTAAAGGAGGATTAATATCAAAAAACAAAGCAGAAACAGAAAGTGATTAAAAAACAAATGAATGTTTCAAACAATTTCTTCAAGGAGAATTGGAAAAAATTACTTGGTGAGAAAGTGATTGAAGTTTTGGTTTGGATGCAAAAATGACAAACCAAATGGGAGTATATATAGCAGGCAAGAAAATTAGCAAGAGTCAGCATATGTATGAGCATACCATTGTTCATTTCAACACTCAGATTACAGTATTGATTATTAGAAATAATCAGTTGTAGACAATATCAACTTGTTACTCATGATATTAGGTTAACGAAAGCAGACACGTTGCATCATAATAACCAAGTGATCGGTGATTAAAAGAAACTAATAACACATGGTGAAGTATGCGATTGACGAGTTACCATTAACATTGTAACACTTATGATACTAAAAACACAGAAATATTTCTTTTAAATCTTTCTAGAAAGAGACTCAGATTTTGTATCTTTAACTCTAGATTTTGAAATTAATGAATTGGATTCTCTAAAATTTCCATTTTATAGTTAAACAACATTTATAGAGGAGATTACCTTAATTAATTTCCAAACCTAAATCACTACATTACTAAATACCACTTACAATTGAAAGTTTGAATGCCAGTTCTAGCTTGCTAGTTTACTTATATTTATGATTTTGGAAGATTATCGTAAGTAATCTTGATCATGACAACATGTTCACTGAGATATGGATGGTAATAATAATATATATACGTAATGTTGTAGGGAAGTTGTCATATTAATTATTAAAGTTAAACACATTTAAACAACTAACTAGTGTATTAATACTTGAGTCATTTCTATTTTAAATTTCTCTTCTCAATTAATTATTTTTAATTATCTAAAAGACTATCTATGTGTTAAATGTTCATATTCATTTCAATTTGACATCTCTTCCTTGTTAGTTATAAACCATGGGTTTTATATTCGAATATTAAAATAAATATATATCATATTTGTATAATCATTTTAATTCATTTACTCGACAATTGTGTCAAGATACCTCATGTATGTATATACCGAGTTTCATGATTTCCGCACACCAAAATAAATTAATTAATAAATATGAGAAGAAAAATGGCAAACTACAAAGCTTCGTTGTCGCAGCTTCTCACACAAATCAACTATATATATAAATTAAAAAACCAATCTTTTCTCCAGATATTTATAAAGAAGAAATTAATTAATAAATCCCTTAACGCTTGAGCTGAAGGAAGAATTGGAGCTCAAATTGGAGAAAGAACACAAGACAAAAAGGTTTAGAAGAAAAATATTTAGCACCGTTTTAATCCTTCTACCTTGTACGTCTTCATATTCATGTATATATATACTGGAACACCTCTAATTTGTTTTTGATACTTGGTATTTAATTTGCCTTGACCAAACCAATTAAAATTGAGGATTGATCTACCGTTTTGCAGTAACAATCCTATTACGTTTGTTACTAAGAAACAGTGTTATTTGGCGGTCAGCTCTGTACAGGTCAATAGTGGCAGCTGAAGGAGGAACACGATGTCCTATGGGGATCTGTCATTCATGGAACTCGTGTATCGTCACTATGTCATCCTGCAAACCTCATCTCTGAATTAACTTCAATGGGTCAAAGAGAATTGGATTTGATTTGAAGTAGGAGAGAGAAAAATGGTATCATTACTCCCTTTTTTTCACTGTCTTTGCTGGCGCCTTTCTCCTGGGTTTTAGATCAACAACAATGATGGAAATGTTATCAGTACTGTTTTTTCCATACGCTATGTCCTTGAGATTATCAGCCACGGCTTGTGCCGGAGAAACCTCTTCGTTTATCATCCTGCGTCTCCGTCTTAGCATGCGACGAACAACCTCTCCAACCTCTTCGTTTGTCATGACATCCCAAAGCCCATCACTTGCCAATATCAGACAATCATCGTCATCACTTCTTGTCATGAAAGTTATCTCTGGCACTGGAATTATCCATGGCCTTAAGTACCAATCACCTGACAACACCATTAAGTAATAAGTACTATAAATAACAGCCCAATCATCTCCTGTTCGCAAGCCCATTTCTTTAAAAATAGAATAGATATTAGACACCAATAGCATTTTAATGCAAATGCAACAAGCATATCACGGACACATGTTTCAATTTCCTACTGTAATATATGGTCCATCATCTGAAATGATAAACCCAAGCAAAAATTATCAGAGGCTTCAAGTAAAATGACCCAACAACTAAATCCCTATTAAAACATTTGGTCGTACTTATAGTAATGGTGGTTTTGTTGACAACAATCTTCATGTGTTTTAAATTTGTTGTTTATTCATTTTCCTAAATGTCAACCAAAGGTAATTAAATTTCTTGCAATGACCCGAACCGCTAAATGTCCACATGACCACAAGATGATGCAAGGGAAATAAGAAAATCCGGGTCCAGGTGCCAAAGCGTAAGACACCGAGGAGAAATGCATATCACTATTAAATATTAAAATACTATAACACGCTTATGAACTAGCTTCTCAAGTTATTAACAGTCACTTTGTTTCATCTTTTCCAGAAGATAACTTAAAGGAAAGAGCTTTGTTATGCACATACTGATGATGATGATGGTGGAGAGAGCAAAAAGTTATATGCTTTTGATTAATTATACCATGGAAGCCAAAGCTTCCACGCTGAGCAAGAAATCTGAAAAAAGTGGAGGAATAGAGTTAAAAGGAAACCTATAGCTCTGGACATGGCAAGAACTCCAAAAACCCTAGCACCATTCCAGTTTATGACTTTCCCTCCCTCTCCTTCGATTCTCAAGAGTTCGTCCTGCCTATCAGGCTGTAAAACCAACAAGAACAATATATTCTCAGCTCTATTAATAAAACACACACTTCCGAGAAAACCATAACGTTTCAATAATTACTAAAGTGGCTTCTACATTCTTTTTAAGCCCTTCATATATATGCATAATAAAATTCATACCATGTACAGATGTACTACTCCAGGCTACGTTTCCTTAGACCAAAATATGTTTTAGGTATTAAAATTGTATTTTTTTAAGTGTTAACGTACAACAGTTAAAGAAGTGTGTCAATAAAATAAATCCACCAAAAACAAGTAAATAAGAATGGAAGATCCTAGAAAGAAATTAAAGAGGAGCAAAAAGAATTTTGATATGACCTTCTGATCGACGGTCAAGGGTATTGTTTCATTCCCGCGACACAGCACAGCCCTTGAGTCGCCACAATTGGATGTAATAATCTGGCAACCAGATAGAACCGTAACTACGGCAGTAGATCCAACCATTTCTGGTGCTATAGCCTCTGTAAGGACCTCATTGTCAGTTCTCTTAAAACCACTAGAAAATGCCATTTCCCATCTCTTCTGCCACCCACATCCATCAACGGCTTCTCGATCCCACTCTTCAGCTATCACCTCATGCATTCGCTCAGCACAAAATTTAGCCACCTAACAGGTACCGTCAAAATTAATAAGGAGGCATCAGATGTAAATAAAAATTTCCCAACATTAGTGTCTGCTGGTCATAACTCAATGGATGAATTCACTTAGATTTTAACCAGTCACAAAATGAGCAATGCTGCACTTAACAAGCAAGCATATATCCCATTTTATAACCAAAAATGATAAAATAATTATACAATTTGTCGCACCATCTTATAATACCTACAA
>WYDK02000014.1:3942026-3953588 GCA_009867345.2 Toxicodendron radicans
CCTATAGTTTAATATCATATATTATGAATATTGAACATTAAAAAAAATACAGAATAAATTCATGAAACCAATGAATTGTTATAATCTTACCAGATATTGAACCTGATATCTTAACATTCTGCTACACGACATGGGCTTGTAAAATTTAGGAAAACATTAACCTCATAAACCTTATATAGAAAATCGAATTGAAGACAACCCACAAATAATTCTGAAAAAAAATTAAAAATAAAAGAAAATCTTATTTTCTATGGAAGGAATACACCAATCATGATGATATGTGAATGTGCACTTGTCATACTAATTTTTTTTCTTCATAAAAACAGTAACCAATAATATAATGCCCCGGTTAGCAACTGACCTTTATAAATAAAAGAATATTCTTCCATTCACAATACAGAAGCAAGTTTAAATGTACAAAATTACAATATGAAATTTCTTACACTATTAATTATCATTTAACTGTTAATAATGTATGAATATTGGCATGTAATTCCTAGACGACAAAGCCACACATCTACTTTCACCTGAATCTATTTTGCTATTTCAGGCCGCAGAAATTTTTCCCCTGATTGTGAAATGAAAAGAGAAAACAATGACCGACAGTAATTTCAGTAATTTTTACAATTTCACAATCTTTTCCAAGCCTTGTGTATTTGTTAAAAAATTGAATACAACATCCTTGCAGACATGAAATCAGTAATTCAAAAAACTCAGTAGCACTGACTTCTGACCTGGAGGGCATATTCAATCATGGCAAGTTACTGGTTGTGAGACCCATAGATTCTGCAACTTCTCTAGCAGCCATATTATCCGCTTGTTCCTGCATTAATTGCAAATAACACATAGTTGGTGTCCACATAAAATTAAATGATGTACACTCAAGAGTATTGGTGTGGGCATAATATAAAATGATATATACTCAAGAGTATCCAATCTGTAATGGAAGTAAAAAAAAAAAAAAAGAAAAAAAAAAGGTAATACTAGATTTTCAAAGTTGAATCCAATTTTTTTATTTTTTATTTTAAGTGATATAATAATTGATTGAATGGGAAAATAATTGATAGTATGACATACCAAGTGATATGATAGTGTCAATCAATTCACATTATTTGGGATGAAAAATTAGAGACAATTGAGAAGAGTAGCATTACTCTTTAATTAAATTGACATGGTTTCAGATTCATATAAAAACACGCAACTAATAACAACAATCGTAAAAATAGCCAGTTAGACATACCTGAAGGCGATGCAACAAATACATCAAAAAGAGATGTACAAATACCTACAGAAGATTCCTCATAATTGTTATCATATAATTTATATTCACAGATATATATATTTTCAAATAGATGTTTTAACTAAAAGGTGAACCACTCTTACAAGATAGAAAAGCAGGATTACACGTGCTGTTGGATACCGCCAAAGAAATCTTGTGGCCCTGACGGCCCCTGAGTCCAATAGTTTTGCTGCCTTCTGCAACTGCATAAACAGTTTGAAGCAAAATGTTAAAATGAAAAACGGGCAAGTAAATCGTGAGATATGAGAGCAGGGATACCTGTACGCTTGCTGCAGCCATGTGTCGGTGGTGCAAGGGGAGTGGCCTGCAATAACCAGGTTATAAGGAAACACAGATTGAGATGAAGTCCCAATACACATGCAGAGACATTAGCATAACATATTTTTTCCAAGTGAGGATGTACAGGTGGGTGGGTGGTGATATTTTAGGTTACTTTGATTTCACTCAGTTAAGTTAATACTAGTAGGAAGTCAATTAAAAATAGAAATGTGCCTGCAGACCTGGAGAGGGGGCTGAATCAGAGGAGAAAGATCAAGGCAGGAAAAGCCAACTAAAATTATTATATCATGGGCTTAAGTTGTACAAGTATCAGAGAAAGGATGAGAAAATGTCACTTCAGCAGACAGTAGTAATACCAGAAGATGTTATTGAACAACAACACTGCTCCTAACCTAACTGATTGAGATTATAAAGAGCAGCCAAGGAAGCATTTTTAGTCTCACTAACATTAAGTTGCTTCGAAGTATCAATCAGAATTTTAGAATGTAAGACATAAAGTGCCAAATCCAAGTGGACAAGATTAAGCCTTTGCACAGTGCATCCAGTAACTACCACCAAGTCATACTTCTAGCTTCCAACACATCATTAAAACAGTCATTGAGACCAACATACGATGAAATTCAGAAACAAGTGACATACTCAAGTGTCTTCATTTCTGTGTCTTCTTCCCAAGAAGACGATGCCCGACGAGAAACTCTACCTCTTTCTGCCTCAACCTGATCAAGATAATGTTGAAATAAAACAAAAACAAATTCAAAAAAGTAAAATTACTCCATACAATATGAGAAGCAAATCAACAGAGAAAAAAAAAAGATGATTACTTTCAATCAAGTAGCATAAAATACCAAAAACAGACCTGTGCTTCTCGAATTCGTCTTATTTCCTTCTCCAATTGAAACTCTGCTGCAGCTTTTTCACTAGCCATGGTTTCTAGCTGTGTTTGCTTGTAGTACTGCATCATAGATGACAATTATAGCTACAGAACTTTAAACATAATTATGGTAGATTAACTGACTAGATAATTTCAAGTTTATCTTACCAAGAGATCAGTTAGTTCACGGTAGCGTTTCTCTAGCTCCATATGCTCCTGTTAAAAGGCAGCTAGAACCAATAAGATGGCACTTGAGTAAACTGTACAAACTCCCGCCAAGCCCAGAAACCGAAAAGGGAAAATCACACAAACAATTGAATTTGACTTATATTGACTCATGTTAAATGTTATAGCCAATTGAAGGGTAACATGATAAAATTAAACATCCAAAACGGCATTTTTCAATTTTAAACAATAAAATCTCTAACTCCCTTCCTCCCTTCAAGGTTAGCACAATAAAAAAATAAAAAAAGAACCAAGCTTCAAATATCATTAACTGATTCGAGCCAGAAAACTTTCACTCTCTCCCTAGAACAAAGACAAGGAACTTGGTTTATGATGACTCCTGATGAGAGAAAAAGCAACCAAAACAAAGAACTTGATTTATGATGACTCATGATGTCGAGGAAAAGCTAGACAACTGATATTGGTGACTTCAGCGAAACTACAAATTACATAACACTTTGTCAAGGTTATTGGAAATTAAGAAAAAAGAAAGATCTAGGAAAGTTGGCACTCCATTGTCATGATGTCACAGATTCCTAAGCTGTTGATGCCCCTAATTCAAGAATCCATATGATTGATGATAAAAATACACAAGGAAAAGCAAAGGCCTCAGATAAACTAGAGTGGTCACCTCTCGCGAATAATGCTCAGCATCCCTCTTCATGGAAGCCATTTCGACTCTCATTTTTTGCACTTCAGCCTGCAATTAAACCAGCAATCAAGTCATAGCAAAAAATCCTTACATTTGCCAGGAAAAACAATGCAAAGTTGAAAACTTATTTTTTGATGGGCAAGTTATCTTATTTATTTAATCAAACAAACTCTGGCATCAAAATCTCTATAGATATTAGCATTTAATCCCAAAACCTATTTTAGAAATCAAGGAACAAATACTTGCCTCCAAAGAAGAAAGCTTGCTCTCAGCATCTCTCTGCCCTTGGCGTGCACGTTCCACTTCATCTTGCCATGCCTGCATCTTAATTTTTAAAACTTCTCAGTGATACTAATGTAACAGATCCCCACATATCATAACTAGTATCGCTTTTGGTACGCTATACATCAGAATTATAAGAACTTATTTTTAATTGTTGAACTTAAGCAGATCAAACTGGTGACACAGACCCATAATAACATAGAGCAAAATAGAAGATTGAAGTTCATATACAGTAAATTCTAATTTCTAACAATATAAAATTCTAGAAAAGTGCATTAGTTCATGAATCATAATTATGAGTCATAAACTGAGGAACTGGGAATTATTTCTTCGTAAAACATCAATTTCCCAGGAGTACCAATATCTCTCGCTGTAACTTATATCTGAAGATTTCAACTTACAGATTTCAGGTTCACACCGTTTCAATATTTACCTGAATCACTTGATTTGCTTCATCAGGGGACTTCTTTTGTCCACGGCGAGAACGAACTTCCATGTCTTGCAGTTCTTGATTTAAAGTTGCGCATTCAAGCTGATGGCATATAGTGCTAATTATTCAGGAAGCTTCAAACTGTAGATTTATCAAATAGGTGGAAAACAACCTTTTACAGAATGGTTATTAACCATGTGTGTACATACCTCAAGCACCGCTACCTTCTGCTCAAGGTCCCCGGCCTTTGCTGTCCTCTCATCTGTAATTCTCTGAATGGGAAAGCATTTATAATATTCAATGAAGATAATATAAACTAAGGCAAAAGATTAGGTGTCAAGTTCTACTGAGAAAATAATAAATTAAACCATTTTGTTTCCATTATTATTATATTCTGAAATTCCAAAGTCTATACAACATCCATTATGAAGTTAACACAGAATAGACCATTGAATATGCTTAACAGAGACAGAGCAGCAGGAAGAATCAAACTGACTAGTAAAGTGATCCTGAGACTGCAGAGGTTCATCAATAAGGAAACACTGAAAGGTGCAATACCAGTTGGAGGATATGTGATTAATTTTCCGATTCTTAATTAAGATGGCATGAAAATAAATAAAGATTACCAAACTTATCATAACAGTTAAATATCAGTCTGTTAAAGATATTCTGATTATAAAATCCTTGTTAGTCATGTTTAAATTTGACAAATATTAATCCTATAAATTAAGAGCATATTCATACTTAGAATCTTCACTGCAGTACATAAGGCAATAAAACTGAGTTACTTCAATACAGAAACTACTAACAGCAGAGCATTAGGGAATCAAGTGAATGGGAAAATTTGCTTGTATTGCAAGTGACAATTTCTCCTATAATTAAACATGTAATTTTGGGATCTAAAATGGTCCACATAATTTCTAGGGAGAGAATAGTTTATGTTCAATTTCCAACAGCATGAAATATGATAAGTTGAGGCAACCAAGGTCTATGGATAAAAGCAAGAGGTCTTGACATTCATAAAAATGGTAAAAATAGCCAAACACATAAAGTGCATATGCATACCAAAACTACATTATTCACATTCTAGTGAAATAAGCATCCTTTGGCAGGAGAATCATGCACTATGATGAGGAAATGAGCCATAGCATGATATATTCTTACATTACCTGCACCCTAGCAAGGGCTGTCGATGCCTCAACAGCTCTATGTTCCAGTTCCACTTCCCTTTCCATAGCAGCCTGTTTCACCATATAGAAATTTTAAATTATGGGAAACTGACTGCAAATACATATATAAACAAATAGTCACCAGTCAGAACCATTTTGGTAGAATTATGTGCGGCACGTTCTTCGTCGGCTCTCCTTTCAGCAGAAGCCAGCTCCTCCCGTAAAGCCTAATAAAGAAGTATAATCCTTAGTTATCTAATAGTCTGAAACAGAAAGAAACCTTACAAGGATATGCCAGTATCCATATCACAGATGCAATAAGCTATAAAAAACCAACTAACTTACCTGCATCATCCTCGTCTCTGTTAATTCTCTATTTCTCATTATGGACTCCATGTTCATCTGAAAGCAATCAAGTTTATAAATGTCAAAACTAATTTACTAGATGGTAAATAAACATACAAAGAAAAATATATAATTCTAATTTAATATAAAGATAATACATAAAACCTTAAAATAAATCTTTAGAAGAAAGGACTTGTTCTGGATGTGCACTACATAGTTTAACATTCCAAAATATAAAAAACAATCCTTAGATGAACCATTTCAAGCAGATGTATAGGATGCAGATGGCCAGAAGTTTGATGGCGAATTTCACTCCGCGTCAAAGACAGGATAAGGAAAAAGTGAAAAAAAGGATCATGAATCAATAACTGAACTGTACATGGGAAACATTACCAACCTGCAGTGAAGCCAGGTTTCCTTCAGATAAAGCAGCCTGTTTCTTTAGTGTATCTATAGAACTGATAAGCGCCTCAATTTCTGAGTTCTTTGCTGCTAAAGCCTCAGCCATGTTTGACTCCACTTTAGTTACTTCACTTTTAGAAGCAGATAATTCTTGCTGTAGCTGCTTTATTCGAGCCTCAAATGATCTACTCAGTTCTCTCTGTTGAGAGGCATTTTAACAATTATAACCAGCACTTCTGTGACAATAGTAGTAACATGTACAAACAAAGGTAACTTGAATGTTCACTCAAATGATAAGATCGAAAGCAACTATGATGATTCACCTCCGCAACAAGAAGTTCCTCCAGCTGTGCATTTTCAGATTTGTATTCTTGAAGACGTGATGAAAGTCCAGCACAAACCTGAGCATTCATCAAATAAAGATTAACAGAAATCAAAATGTCAGGCGGATGGGAACTCATCTAATAAGTCAAACAATTGGGCTGGGTAGTGGGCCTTTCATGCGCTTGGGTAGAACTCTTCTTGGAAAACCGACTTGTCAAGAGAGGGTGTCCAAGCCCTTATAACCCATATGCCCACCCATTTCCCTTTCAATGTGGGATTCCTAACATTTCCCTCCGCTTTAAGGCCCAACGTCCACGTTGACCCACTCTGGATGGCTTCACTTGGGGTGGCCTACTCTCCAAAATGTCGCCCCTTCCCAAGTAGCCCTTTCCCAGATCGCCCCTTCCGGAACGGGGGCTCGGGCGGGGTTTGACTTTGATACCATTTGATGGGAACCCATCTAATAACCCAAACAATTGGACTGGGTAGTGAGTCTTTCATGGGCTTGGGTAGAACTCTTCTTGGAAAACCGTTTTGCCAAGAGAGGGTGTCCAAGCCCTTAACCCACATGCCCACCCATTTCCTTTTCAATGTGGGATTCCTAACACATGTCAATAGGAAAATAGGAAGGCTCCAAAACTTAGTCCTGGGATTAACAACACCTCTAGTTCACACTTTCAAAAGAATAAAATAGTAAAAAGTTCCCCAGTGGTCATACAAATTAAAGTCTAATTTAACTAAAAGGGGAGAGGAAATGAAGAAAACATGGAGGATCAGTTGGAAGTAAGAAGCCCCTTTGACATCTCTTCATTTGCAAATAATTCTCGAGATGAAAACAGACAAAAAAGGGGTTGATATTTAGATAGAAAAAAAGTGGACCTTCAGGGTCCCAAATGAATTGGGCTTATTTGAAAAAGGCCATGTTCTTTGGAAGATATTCAGGTCCGAATTAAGATTCCTTCAAAACAATTTGATTACAAGGTCATTCCAAATTGGAAAGTGTATTATGTATGAATGATTTAGGATGAACATATACTTTTAGTATAAACATAAATGGAGAGTCAACCACTAGGAAATGATAAACGAAACTAAATTTGCTTTTATTATTTAAGCCATAAAGAGTCAGACAAAAGAACAGTCCAGATCATTTCCTACTTAATGCGTTAAAAGTAAAAAAAAAAAAATTGTCAATTCATATTAGTACCCAACCAACTAACAATTCTAATCTAAGATAGACAAATTAATAATGATTTCTACCCTATAAAGCATTTTATCTCAGAAATTTTCAGTTCTTAAAAAATAAACAGTCCACATAAGTCATCACATTCTTATGCCTCTGCTCCATATTCACCAGCTCCCTTTGAATCAAATAGTAATCCTTCAGTTCTTAAAAAGAGTCCAGAAAGAAGACTAATCTTTTCCAAAAAACAGCTGAATGTCAAATTCTTTTGTTCCTAAAAACAAGGTACATGAATTCTGAGATCTTACCCGAGCCAACCTTGCTTCTTTTGACTGGCCAGTGGAAATTGCGGTTTTCAGCAATCCTTGAGCCTCCTCAAGTTGGTCCTGTACTTTCATAGGTGGACTATCCATTTTGTGCTCCTGCTGATTCTTCTGAATCGCAACAGTATCAACCTTAGAATCGACATCTTTCAGTGGACTTTCACTATTAAAAGGAGGCTCAACAACTACAGATAGAGATCTCTCATTATCTGTCTTCAGATGAACATCAGCATCTTCTGATTTGATTTTTTCTCCAGCATCATTTGAATGATCTTCATTGGCAATCTCAATTTCTTTGGGAGGCAATGATGAAGGAGATTGTTCTACATGAACATCTGAAGCATTCTCATTGAGAAGCTCACCATTTGAAGTTGATACAGCAGCGTCTGCATCAGTAACTGTTACAGGAATTTCTGCAAGATCAGCATCATGTTTACCTGCAGGATTTGCTGGTGGCTCTGTCGAAGGAGTGCTGGGTGTGTCTTTTTCATTACCTTGCTCCTGTTCATCATTTGGGGACTTACCACAAGGGGTCCTCTCATTTTCAACTGCTGAAGGAGCAGCCTTATCTCTGTCAGATGTCAAATCTAACTGGAAATTTGTGTGAGTCTGCTCCTGTGCAGTATCACCTATATTTTGAGATTCGTTCGTGGAGAGTCTCTTTTGAGCCTGCAACCACCTATGTGTGAGTTAACGCACTTAATTACAGTCATTAGACATGAATAAACTTTAGACCACAAGAAGATAGAAATTTTCATGTTACCTTTGTCCTCGACTTTGTCCTCCTGGCTTGAGATCCTTGTCCATTGGAAGCTTAAAATTAAAAAGAGAAGGAACAATGGTAAGACGACATGAAACAAAATATATTATTACAACACAAGAAAGTCAAGTCAACTTATAGCTAGGCAATAAAAAATACGACAATTTCTGCAATTACAATGTGATACATAAATCGATTCACTTTTAACATTTTGTAGCACAGGTGAAATCATAATTGCCACTCAAATGCAGTTTTTACGCTTTAAATTTGAAAGAAAGCATTAATTTTATATCAAAAATTCACCTTTCAACCAATTCAAAATTGCTTAAGAGAAATTATGACTAAATTCAACCCAAACAATGAAGTTTGCTAAAGCTAGAGTCAGTTATACATGGATATTCAATTAAAAGCCCATGCTGCTTTGAAACTCCAAGCACATCCAAGCAAACATAAGTTTCCACTTTCACTAACTCCCAATTGTTTGCAGCCTCCAGAATCAATATGTCAACTCAGCAAATAACACCCATATGAGCCAAGGCTAAGATTACCCTTAAAAGATAGAATTACCAAAGCAGCCATCAGGTGCTGTGCCAGTTAAGTATTCCCAGTAAACTCACACTAAATTGATGTATCCATGAAAGAATCAAAGTCCATTATAAATTCCACACATCATCTAACTGTCACATTGAGAAATATAAATAAGAATCAGTCGACAAAAGATCTATACCTGGTGTCTGCGAATCAGATTGCTCATCTGCCAATTCACTGACAACCAGCTTTGCTCTTCGGTCTACGACTTCAAACAAATCTGAACCAAGATAGAAATAAACTAAAAAACTTTGAACAAAGCACTTCCATAAATTAATAAATAAATAAAATGATTTTGATAAAGAAACAGAAAATCACATCAACGATGAAGATTGTCTTTAACTTGAAGATACATTGACAGATAGCATTTGTCAACAAATAAGTTTATAACTTTCTCAAAACTATTTACAAGATTCTTAGTATGAACAACAAATTATCAGATCAATGTAGTAACCAAGCTTAATCTGCAATTTAATTTTACAAATAGGTTTGTAATCTCACCAACCAACCTCGGATTTGATAGTAGCTTAAAGCCTTAATTCATTTCAATTAAGATTCACGTCTTACTATCGAACAATTAATACAATAGATAACTAAATTTTCACATACAGATTAAAAAAAGAAAAGATTAATAGATAAAAATAAATGCAAATTGAGTTGAATTGCAGACCTTCGGCAGCTTTGAGCCACGAAGCCATTGATTCTGAATCTGGAAGAATTCGTGCCCTAGAAAATGTGGATCAACGTGACGTCCATGCACCAGCGGGAAATATGTAGAGAAGTGTGGGTTAAATGGGCGATAGCTGAAACTGAGACAAAATGCTTAGATCAAAAGCTATTCGGTTGTTTAGAAAGAATGTATGAAGATTGAAGAAAGTAGTTAGTTAAGGGAGGGGAGGGTGTGTTACAAGTTAGAATTGTGCTTTCGTGACTATGCTAGAGAGATGATTTCACTAATCTAGGCCGTCCAATTTAACGATGTTTGATCAGCCGAGTCTCCCCCTCTTTTTTTTTTTTGGTAACCAGGCCACTTTGTATAATTTGCAAGCATCTCAGTTCATTTTCGAAGTCTATTGAACAATTTTTTAACACAATTAACCGGATAAGTCACAATTGCATAAATGACCTCAAAATTCGAACAAAAAAAAAACAAATTTCCTTGAACATCAGACCATGGGGGCATTTGGTTGATGGTTAAATGGGATAACTGAGGTTAAGTTATCTTATATTACAAGTATTACCACGTTTGGTTGTCAAGTAATATAATATTTCGATAATCTTCTATAACCAATAGTAAAATATATGTGGTAATCTGATTACCCCCATAACCTATGGTATTCTAAGACTACTTAGTAATCTTATTTTTTTGTTACAATTTTATCCCTGGTTAATAAAATTTTAGGACAAAAATGTCCTTATTATTTAAACAATTTACAATAAATTTTTTTACAATTATATCCTAAATTATTTATAATTTTGGACAAAAATGCCCTTACTATCAAATCAATTTATCTCCTCCACCCACAACCACCACTGCCCCGACCACCAGCCAGTCGAAGTGCTAGACATCGATCTGGCCGTTTTCAGCTAGATCCACCATAGATCTGGCTGTAAATGGCCAAATTTGGCCTGAAAAAGCCAGATTTGTCTAGCCGTTTTTCGGTCAGATAGATTTGGCCGTTTCTGGCCAGATCCATGGTGGATCTGGCTGGAAACATCCAGATCGGCCACTTTCTGCAATGTATGGTTAGTCGTGCGCCATAGCGGCCACTACCTGTGGTGGCAGTGGCAGTGGCTTGGGGAGGTGGGGGTGACTTTGTCATTTTTTAAACTTTTATTGGCTTGGGTGGTTTTGTTGAATTTGAAATGTATGGGTTTAGGATAAATGATTTTAAAATATAATAATTTAAATAATATTATATCAATATTAAAAAATGAGGGCAATTTAGTAATCTACATAACATACCTACCAAACATATCAATTAAACATACCCACTAATTTATTCCAACCTAATCAAACATATTTTCCTAACATTTACAATAATCTTTCAAGGTTATTTATCTTCCTATTAATATAACATTCACAATAATATAACATTCCTTGAACCAAACGCTCCCTTAGAGTTAAGTCTTCCTCCTTGACTGTTTGGTTTCTACTTTATGCCCTATGTAGTGTACTTTGATCCCTTCATCATGTAACTTTATTTTTATTTTTTGGTTAATAGTAATCAAGTAATCTGAACTAGGAAAATAGGTTTTCAAATAGCTGATATATATTTTATTTTATTGTGGTTTTAAGTAAATCAAATGTAAAGTGGATAAAGGAGTTTTAAGTTAAGTTTGGCAAAAACGATTAAAGTTGGGAGTGATATAATCACCTTGTCTCACTGGTAAATGGTACTATAGTTTGGTTTGTTCGATGAGCATGGGCT
>WYDK02000014.1:3970473-3980763 GCA_009867345.2 Toxicodendron radicans
GTGCTCTTCACAACATCATAGCAGGCCTGATAAGAGGATCTATGTTAGACAAGGAAACCCGAGCTTTCAAACCAAACAAGAGTGACTATGACTTGGATTATAAAAAAATCAATTGAATAGTATTTCACAAGATGCATCATCCACATGCACTAGATAATTCATTAAGATCCAGATTATTGGAAAACCTTTTATTTCCTTTTCTCAAAGCGAAGCATAGATGAATATATAATCTAACCTCCACTACATGAAGAGTTTTAAAACCTACTCATATGAAAATCATTGATGTCTTATAAGAATTGAATCATAGAGAAGGAAAAATATAATTAGTAGAGACCATGGGATAGAATATTGAGATAAAACTTCAAGACAGCAAAATCCAGGCATAATTATTATATCATTATGATGATTTTTTGATAAATCAATCATACAGAATCAATCACTCACAGTTGAAGGGAATTCAAAAATTTCTCCATCAACATGTAAATCTCCCATTGGGTCGTCCAATCCTGAAATAATACAAAATACTATCAACCTGATTTAGAGGACACTCGCGCAATCTTAATCTATTACTAAGATATAACAGGTATCTCTCAAGAAAACACACATCCGTGGCAGGAAATATAATTCGTAAAAAGTTTGAAAGAAGTACATTAACCAGTTTAAAATGCCAAAGAGGAAAGCTTGTATCTTGAAGTAAAGATGTGATGAAAAAAATAGATGTAGCAAAAGTGAGCATCAAGGGACTGAAAAAAAACGCTCTTTTTAGTTAAATTTTTCTGTATTCTATCAAGACAATGAGCTTGTAACAATGTTGAAATCAGCAATAGCTATCCTTAAAGCAAAAAATCACCAGCAGAAGAAAGGCCAAATATTCAATCATAATTCATAACCACTTCCATTTCCACATGCAGCCGAAAATTATGAACGGATGGAGGATCCAAATTTGGACATTACACCAAAAAGCAGAGGTAAAAAAACAAAAATAAATGGCTCACCAACAAAGAGACCCAAATCTACAAAACCCAGAAACAAATAAGTAGTCGAGCATAGCAGTATTTCTTCAGGATAAGAAGTAAGACAGATTTATAGTGGGAAAACTGAATAGGGAATAAAATAAAATAATCTACACAACCCAGTTTCCCAAAAAGCCAAATATTCAAATGAAATGCTACAAGATAAAAGTAATAACAAAGAATATTCATTTCCTCTTTTGGGAATGGTAACAACCGAATGAAGAGAGAGAGTCCTGGAATAATAATGGAGCAATTGATGATCTTTATCCAGTTGCCTTTGAAAACACTATCTACACCAAATCTTTGGCTGGCCCACCTTGACAAGATTCCCTTTCACCAAAATTTAAATAGAAGCAAGCAATTTGTTTATATATAAAAAAATTCAAGATTTTATTGAAAAGGGATGTCAATAAATTTGGATCAACTTTCAAGTTTCAACAACAATTAAATATGAATAGGTGACATTACAATCACAACATGAAAGCGGAAAATTGAATATTGATCCCTAAAAAAGAAGTGAATGTGTGTGGTAGTTTAGGTGACAGAAATGAAGATATGAGAGAGAGTGAGTCAGTGAGTAGGCGTAACTCGTAAGAGGTAAGAAAAACGTGGAAGGAGGCACGTCAAGGGCCCATGAGAGTTTATGTGGATAGGTTTTTGCTGCTTATGGGGGACGTGTGTCGTGTTGGGTGGTTAGTATGGACAAATGTCATTGAAGACAATGAAGAGCCTCCCTGAAAATAGAAATAAAGCAATCAGATTTTCAAGTTTATGGTTACGTGTAAGAAGACTCGAGTTACAGCGTCAAGTTATAGCTAACAATTGATGACTTGAAATATCAAAGCTTGTAATGGAGGGCGGGCTTGCTTTGCTAGCTATAAGAATTATGATAGATAGCCAACAATTAAGGCCAATACAAAACCTGTTCGCTTTACGTTATTTCCTGGTGCTACTGAGAAAAACCACTAGTTTTATAATGAAAAGGAAATGAAACAACATGACTACCTTTAGTTGTGTTACTCAATGGAAGAAAATCTTGTTCTTTTAACAAATACATTTACAAAAGGAAAATAGCATAACAACATACATTTACATTGGTAGTCTTTGAGAAAGTTTTGAGTTTTAACTACATATACGAGTACATGCTCATTCTAAATTCAACCAGAAGCTTTCTGTAGCTTGTAGGTAGAATATTAGAAGGCTCCAGAAATGCTTTCCATACCAAAAGTCTCATCTTTTACACTTTCTTCAGAATTTAACCTTGTTATCTAGGTTTTATCTGATAGACTCTATTGTACCAAATTGAATGAAGGGTCATGTGGAAGAGATCATACTTCTCAGGCTTAGCATGCCAGAAGAAATGTCGCTGAACCTTCTTCACAGCGAGATGCATCTGAAGATACTTCTCTTCTGATATTGAAAGCAAAATATTTTTCAAGTTGGGAATTTCACTCTCTGCTATTATAACTGAGAACGCTCCCCAGTCCAAGACCTCAAACAGTGGTGGCACAAAATTGTCCGATACTATTACAGGTACACACTCATAAAAGATGGCCTCAACTACCCGAGGGCTGTTGACCTCATAACCCTTAGGGCATATACAGTACTTGCTGCTCTTCATGTGTTGAATGTAATTCATTTTGCTAGCAACTCCAGGAGGCATTGGACCAAAGATCTTCATGTCTGGGTCTTTGCCTTTCCAGTGTTTCAGTAATATTGGACGTAAATATCCATGCATATTACCAGCATAGAAGGCAAGAATGTGCCGGTGTGAAGGTGGTTTTCCCCCAAGATCTCTAAGAGGGTTTCTTGCATTGCGGACATATGTTTCTGGAAGAGACACATCCCTTCCTATTTTGAAGCCTGCTGTGACATCTGCATTGCAAAGAGCTTTGATACAATGTTCCATGTGGTGTCTCGTCTCATATGGAGCCTATAACAGCTCAATACATCAATATTACACATAAAGGTGTGAATGTGTACACAATGGAAGCTTATATTAAACTGAAACCAGTAAACTTTGTCAATACAACGGTGTCATGGAACATAAAAAGTGGTGACTTAAGTCTTTTGATAGAACAAAATTCAAAATATCAGATTATTATTTCTCACCCACGTTTTCACTGAAATGACCAGAGAACCTCAAATCAATGCGTGGCATGGCCAATGGGAAAGAAGTCAGATAAACTTAAACTCAATAGGTCATTGTCAAGTCATCAAACTTATGCTATAGCTAGAATCCCATCCTGTAAATTTGACATAATAATATGTCCCATAACATTTAATAGAAAGACAAAGATGATGTAAGTATAGCATACCCAATCATGGCAAGCAACAAGGAAATGATCCGCTCCACCAGTTCTGTTCCAGTAAGGATATTTTGCTGCTATTTTTTCACTGTAACCCTTCAAGTATTGACGTAGGTTTGTCCGGTTGTGAGAGTTGCGAACATAAAGGGTGTACTCCAGCATCCTTGAACTAAATGGCATATAAAACAGGTGAGCCTTTCGTGGGTCCTTCACAACAAAATGTTTGTTTCCCTCCATCAATTTCATAAACCATCCCTCTGAAGCATATAATCCTTTGAGTATAGGTTGATGAAAGATGGGTTTGATCCCTTCCCTATAGACATAGACTTTGAGTGTGCGATCCATGAGTTCATAGCTCCTGAAAATGCAGAGTGAAAGTTTGATACTGGAACTCTTCCTCAAGAAGGGATCACAGCAGTCTTTTTTAATATTAACGAGTGTTGAAGTTTAGATCTAGAAAATTTTAATTTTCTTCTAATTAAACGAGCAATTGGGAGGAACTTATTAATCTTACCTTGACATGAGCTAAACCTCTTTGCTTATACACAATCAGACTAAACAAAAAATGAACATTGATGATTTTGTTGATCCCTAAAGGATAGGACTCCATACCACAACACTAGATAATAAGTTACTGGCAAGAGCCAATTTACAGTGCTTTAATTCAAGTTATGGGTCAAGCAAGCCCACTGGTGAAATCAAGTTGATATAAATCAATCCGGTTGCCTCCCAGATTTAAGATGATTAATCTAGGGAAGAAACAGCCATACCATACCAAAAATTCAAATTCATAACTATAGAACATACTTTCAGATGCAATAATGCCCTTTAAACTTTTTTAAGACAATTGAGTTGGTCACAAACTTTTGACAGAGTACACAGTCAGACACCCTCTGCTCCTGGAAAGCATTCCTCATTGACAATACTTTAAAGAGGCATCACATGGTAGCTTTATATAGCCCCTATACTTTAACCATATTAAGAACATTAAGTAAACAAGTATCTAAATGTGACACCAGGACTAAACGGAATCGCAACAGAAAATGCTAAAAGTTTCACTAGAATGCTGCAATTCATTCATGCAGCATTTTCTGCCTCCCATAACTAAAACAGGAAAATTCCATCAAATGAATACAGCGGGGAAAATTGAAAGAGCATGATTATAGGGGCACACATGGTGATTAATGCTAGTAAAGGGTGTCATGTTTCTCTTTTGAGTTTTCCTCAATTCTCTTTATGTATTTTAAGAGTGGACTAAATTCATCTCTTATCACCCATGGGTTAGAGCAGGTTCCAAAACCAAGTGCAAGCAGATAAAAGTAAGGACAAAGAATATATAAATAAAGAAAAAGTGTCTAGGTAGCATCCACAATGTCAATTAAGATTTGAGCAAAGCATAACCTATAGGCTTACCTTTTAAACCTGGAAACATTACGAAAGAGGGGAGCATAAAGTTCTCGATCATTCACCACACTAGGAGACTTCTCAATCTCCGCCCTTGCAGCCAAAACTTCCTGGTCACGTACGGAGGACCATCGTGGTCTCTACAATCAAACATAAAAAAGTTTGAGGTTGTCTATTAACCAAGGCATTAAGTGATAGACCTGAATATTTCACATAAAATTTATACCATTGCGCGCGAAGACCGACGACGCTGCATCAATATATGGTCCATCTCATTTACTGATGTTACTGTTTTTGGTGGCAATTCACACCTCATCTTCTTCTTCCCAGGAGAATCAGCCAATGCAGAAACATTTTTTGAAGTCACAGGATTACTTGGCGGAACAACAGAACTAACAAAAGAACTTGCATTTGACACCTTTGTTGTCAAAAAAGTGACGTTTGCCAATGGAGTTAATGTGGTTGAGACAGTATTAGGACCTTCCAAATTTTTAGCCATCGGACTTGCATGTTGCTCTTGAGTATTTTCTTTTGAAACTTCCCTGTTTGACTTCACAATCTGCTCTAGTGGGAGACCATGTCTGGCTTCACTGGCTAGTTCCAGTATTGAACTGTTTTCTCTATTCTTAGCACTATCCAGTGCGGAACTACCAATTAGATCTTCAACATCCTCATCATCCACTTCTCTATCAGTGACAAGTTCAATGGAACTATCCTGGCCATTCCCCTCAAATACAAAATCATCATTTAAGTCTCTGTCTATTCCTTTTAGCCCACTATCATGCCCAATTTCTCTATCAAGATTATAATTGTCACCATCTTCCACAAACTCTCTGAACACAGAATCACTAGTCTCGACTGAAGCGTTGACTGTAAGAGGGTTGCGAACCATTGCAGTTTTTGTCAAAGTTTTCAAAGTAGGCTGGCTACTTTCATCTTGTATTGGAAGCTCAGCATCAGGCAACAGAGACTGAAGAGCTTTCCCATATGGAGACAACAGGGACTGAAATAGTAAATTAGTAACAGCTAACAGCCCCACCAAAAAAAGCCATCTCCGGGTTTCAACATGAAATAGTTTCACAAATTGAGATAGTGACTCCATAACTAGAAATGCATCAACTAACCAAACAAATCCTTAACTTACTCATTCAGCATGGGAAGATCACTTACCCATTTCTCAAACCTGCATTACCACCCAGAAACTAATATTCAGCAAAAAAGGAAAATCATAATCAAACAAAAAAAAAAGGTTCTTTAATTGGAACACCAGAAGACTACAGGCATCATTGACAATTCAGAATCATTCAAAATAGATTGATAGGAGAGAAATATCAGCAAATCATCTTTAAACTTGGTCAGTAAACAAGCCATCTCAATCAGTAATACATTTATATAAAAAAATAAAAATTCGAAAAAGATGTAAACTATGCACCACGGATAGAAGTGAAATACAAGAATTTGATGTTAATCATTTTCGGAATTCTCTACTCAGCAATCAAACACCAGAAACAATGTTTTAAAAAGGATCATCGTGTTTAGTCCTACTAGAAATTAGAATAGAAAAGCAGACACATGACAGAAAAACCCTAACCTCAGTAACTTGTCGGCATAGGAAGTTGAGTGAGTGTGAAACATTTGCTATTGAAAGAGCCATGCAAATACAAAAGTTTACAATAGTCATAATAATAATTAAACCTTTTCTTTTTCTTTTCCTTGGTCTCTTCATTCACTGAAAGAGTCGGTACTTTAGTAGGATTTCCTACTGTATGATAAAGAGTATATAATAAAAGGGTGATTAACAATTGGAGAACAGTGTGTTTTGTTTCTTTAATTTGGGAAGGGAACAGAATTGGTGAAGGGAAGAGAATCTAATCTCATAAATAATTTAACACTTAAATCCATTATAGCTAGCAAGTGCCATTATTGATAGGAAAAAGCCAAAGATTTAAAGAGAGTATTCAATTTCTGAATATGCATTTATTTAAGCTCCGTGGGCCATCATTACACTTTGCTTCTCTGTTTCAGTTTAGGGGCTTGGTAAAAGGCAACGGCTATCTCCTTCAGACGGCCACACGTTTTGTTTTCAAAACGCAGCGTTTTATCATTTCCTCTATGTTTTCTTAAATAAACCTGATGATAACAGAGTCGCATAATTATTAGTTAGACCATATGATAGAGAAAACATTTTCAGTGTCAAGAAAAGCTTAAGCTCCAACAAGAAAATAAATAAATAACTGTGAAATATAAAAATGGGTTTATTAATATTCTTAAAGTAAAAAAAACATTTTATAGTGACTTGCATATAAATAGTTGAACTGGGACTGCATATATGACCGACTTATATACAATGAAAAGCTTGGCAAAATTGAATTCCCTTGATTTGACCTGTAAATAGAGAGAGATTACCATGAATGTATAAATTGATGATCCTGTAAATCTTCAGTGAGTATTCTTTAGAGTATTAATCGGCGGAAAATGAATATTAGGATTGAGAGAAAACACATATAGAGGTTAGAGAAATTAGAAGAATCGGAGAAAACTATTATTGTATGTGAACAAGAGTTGGACACAAAATACACTAATTGCATTCCATTTTTAGTCTCACTGGACCATGGAGAGAAAATTTTGAAATATTAGTTACAAATGCCAGATCCACGTTCCTGCATTCCATTGCCGCTCAACCAACTTGCCATTTCCTTTCTTATCAGCCCGACAATCTAGCATGATAATGTTGTATCTTCATGGTTTGAGTTCTCTCCATTTTCTTTTCTTCTTGGTTATTTCATATTATAAATGATTTTCCTCCGAGTTACTGAGAATTGTTCGGCTACTGCTTCACCAGTACCAGAAAAAGGTAACAATTGAGACCCATTCACCATCACTTGGTCTTTACATTGAACACTCTATTGTACCAAATTGAGTGAAGGATCATATGAAATAAGTCATACTTCTCAGGCTTTTTGTGCCAAAGGAAATGCTTTTGCACCGCCTTGACTCTTGCCTGCATTGCCAGATATCTCTCTTCTCTGATTGAGAGCAGAATGTTTCTCAAATTTGGGATATCTTTCTCTTGGACAAACACAGAGAATGATTCCCAGTCCAGTACCTCAAAGAAAGGAGGCACATAGTTGTCTGATATGATCACTGGGACACACTCATAGGATATGGCTTCAACCACTCGAGGTGTATGAACTTCATAGCCCCTGGCACATATGCAATACTTGCTGTTTTTCATGTATTCCCGATAAATTCTTTTGCCTTCAACATCTCGAGGCATTGGACCCAAGACTTTCATGTCAGCTTCTTTATTCTCCCAGAACTTCAGTAAGATAGGTCGCAGATAGCCATGCATGCCTCCTGCGAAGAATGCTAGAATAGATCTTTCTAAAGGAGGATTACCACCAAGTTCTTTAAAAGGAGCCTCTACAGAACGTATATATGTAACTGGTAGAGTAGTATCCATCCCTATCTTGAAGCCTAGAGCAACATTGGCATTGCAAAGAGCTTTGATAGTATTCTTCATGTGCTGCCTCGTGAGTCGGGGCGCCTGGAATGCCACGTGTCAAATTAAATCATAAAGCTCTAAGATTAATATGATGATGTTCACTTTAATCTCGCTAGCACTCCAGATCTTCAGACTACTGGCATCTTGGTAAGTGTCTTAAAATTCATGAATTACAAAAATAAAAAAGCACTCTAATAACAATATTCCTAGATGCTTACACTTCAATAAATATAATTCATGAGAGTCATATATAAAAATTCATGGATAGCATACCCAATCGTGACAAGCAACAAGAAAATGGTCTGCTCCTCCAGTTCTGTTCCAGAATCGATATTTCCCAGCGATTAACTCTGCATAGTTTTTCAGATGATTCTGGAGGTCAGTCTGACTCTGGAAATTTCGTTCAAATAGTGCAGCCCTTAACATCAGAGCACTGAAGGGTAAGTAAAATAGGTGAGCTTTCCTGGGATCCCTCACAACGAAATGTTTGTTTTCTTTTATTAGTTTCATGAACCATCCTTCTGATGCATATATTCCCCTCATCCGTGGCTGATGGAATATGGGCTTTTCTCCTTCTCTATAGATATAAACTTTGAGAATGCGTTCCATCAATTCATAACTCCTGTACATGATGTAAACACAGAAGCTTCAGCTTTGTCATTGTGAGAGACGACTATCCAAAAAAAAAAGAGGGCCAATCTGTCAAAATTCTAGACACAAAGTCTATAAAACATATCCAGAACGCTAATGTAACAATATGAAACAAATAAAACTTCTAAGTACATGAAACGGCATTCAAACTAAAATTAATCAGATAACCATAAAATGTTATTCCCCTGCTCAGAAGTTGTGAGTATTTCTATGGAGTTTAAAGAAAATCATGAACTTTTTGCCCTGGTTTTGCTGAACTACATAATACTGAATCCTGATGCCATTACTTTGACTAATTGTTATGTTGTGATCATATTGCAGAAAATTTTTATCTCAATGCGCTTGCAAGTAATCTAAAACCTGCACAATTAAAACATGTGATGATATTGGACATTTAAACAGGTGTACCTTTTAAACATGGAAGCATTTCGAAAAACAGATGCATAAAGTCCTGGAGTATTCCTTAAAACAGGAGCATTCTCAATCTCTCGTTTTGCCAATAAAAGTTCACGATCACGAACAGAAGACCGCCGAGGCCTCTATTACCAATAAAGTACCTGTTACTCAGAAATCATAGACTATTCTCCATTACTGAAAATAAAACCTCTAAGTTAAATCTTACCCCAGAGTGAGAAGAAACATGACTCTGAAGCAATAATGAGTTCATCTGGGATATTGATGTTGACTGCTTATTCCACCTCTTCAATATGGAAATATCAGTGGCTGTAAGATTATTGTTTGGGGTGATTGATACAACTTGAGGGAGTTCAGTCTTCATGGGTAGTGTTTCAATAGCTTGTTTGGCATTGCCAACTGAAGAAAAGTTAGCAGAGATGAATGGATCCGAAGTTCTTGAATTTGCATCCAAGTTTTTTACTTCCATTGAAGAAAGTTGTGTTGATACAACTGAAGTAATACCAGGTCTTTTCTGCTCTTCTCCCAATGTTAAACCAGTGGTTGCTTTCTGATCATGATCTATCACATTACCATGTTCTATTTTTTCATCCTTCTCTTTATGTCCAATTTGGCTTTCTATAGACTTTATTTCAGTGGAACTTGTAGCTGTGTCCATGACATATCCCACATTCAAACTTTTGACATAAGTTACACCCTCTTGTGAATCTACATCCTCGTTCTTATGGAAAGATTTATCAAAGAAATTCTCACCATCTAATCCCAAATTATAATCTGTAGCGATTCCTTTACTTTCTCTATCATTAGGCATAGCCACAAAAACAGTAGTCTGTTTAGAACCGTCTGTAATGGTCGCATTGCCAACCATCATTGCTACAAAACCCTCATCAGATGCTAGCAATAGGGGCAAATTTTTGACATATGAAATTGCAAAACACTGATAAACAACTAGAACAGGAACTAATATACCAATAATCAACAGCAGTCTCCTGAT
>WYDK02000014.1:3998564-4010771 GCA_009867345.2 Toxicodendron radicans
TTGGAGCCTTGCTGTACTTTTAAATTCTGTGAATTTGTCTTACAGCTTTTAAGTCAATGACATGTATCCATCCACACAAGAAAACAAGTCTCTATTGCCTTTTTTTAATCTCCCTTAGCCTGCCACCACTGGCGCATGCTGAGCTGAGTCCTCTTTTCTTGTCTTCAATGAACTAATCAATGAATTTATCAAATATATTTTTTTATTTTTTCAAATTTTGTCAGCTCAGTATCTCATAATTATAATATTTCACGTGCAATTGCTCTCCCAAATTATTTATTTCTGGTATCAAGCAACGAATTCACGTAATCTTTAATAAAAAATAAAATGAATATGGTGAACTTGATCTATATGAATTAAATTTGTTTCGGTAGATTAGCCTTTCTATTTTAGTTCGTTATCTAATCATGGATTAGTTTCTTAATTGTGCAACTAGCGCTTGTTTAATGGAGTAATTTTTAACATGGCAATAATTGAATTAGACATTTTAAACGCTTCTTATTTAAAGCCATATTATGATCCATGAATATTCTCAGACTCAGATTCCCTCAATTTCAGAGAAATAAATGGTTATGACTTCACCTAAAATCACCGACCAGAACCAGACTGTAAACAAACCTTCCTTGAGTTTCATAAAATTAAAGGGAATAGTCATGGCTCAAACATTGCATTTCATAAAGAAGGGCAAGGAATAAATAGCCGACTGGGATGTTCTTACAAAATTCAGAAGGTTTACCAGAATATTGAGCTTATGCATACACCAGTTCTCAAAATAATAATATTTCTTGCCCTTTTCAAAATATATGATAAAGAATAAAGGAGACAACAACTCGGCCAGAAATTTAACATACAATTAGCCGACCCTGTGTCTTTAATTTCAAAATACGAGGGGGCCTAACTTATTTACATATTTATGTATTTACAGAAATGGGAAAATACACAAAGAAATTTAAAGATAAAAAAACCTATTAACTATACTCTCCAATGAATTAGTAAGATGGCTAATTTCGCAGCTACACAAGTTACCACGACGCCAAAAAAATCACAGGATTATGAGAAAATGTAGGCTGGAATTTGATCTCCCTTCTCCAACTTCTTTTGTAAAAGTAAAGCTCTTCAAACTTTCAAATAAGCCAAGAGCTCGCCAATCTCAACAGGGGTTCATAAAAGGAGAATAGAACACCATCTGCAACGAATCTACCAAAGCAGAGCCAGATACCCATGTCGAACATTCAGCTACAGTGCTACCAATCTTCAAGCCATTCTGGAACATTGAGTTCTTCTACATCTTCAGGCGGAGAAGCTCGAGGAAGAGCAGAGTCCTCTAAAAGGCTTTCCAATTGTTGACTTATACGAGAAGATATCTCGTGTGGAACAGGAAAACTTGAATCTGCAATCCCTTCCCAATCAACACCATCAAACCATGGATGAGATTTGACAGAACTGGGACCCTGGCTACCAAGTCTTGTATTTTCATCAACTACAAGTAACTGAAAAAGAGATGTATATGTTGAAATAAGATTTAGAATTATTGAATATCTATATTTTATCTTCACCTAACTTTTCTGAAACAAGGGTAAACAAAAAGAAAGAAAACACAAATATTTACAAACAAGACCTTTGTAATGAGATCAACAGCCTCAGGACTTAAAGTCTGTGGAAGATTTAACTGCCCTTTCGCAATCTTTGCAACTATATCTATCTCACTTTCCCTCCACGAGCCAAATGGCATTTCACCTTGTAGCATGAAATAAATCAAGACTCCCAAAGCCCACCTGCATATTGACCACTGTATTAGGAGTTGAAGACAGTTTTGATAGATGCCTTCATTAAGCATGAAGAAAACAAAGTTATTTAGAGCTGCGTATACAGATTAACGCTCACACCACCTAATCATCATGACAACAACAAACTATATAATACACATGTTTTTAAGATCATTAAGTGTTTGTAGGAACTGAGCTCAATTATTTTCCATTATCCTTCAGAAAAAAAGAAGTGTGTTAAGAAGTGTGAACTAGATGTTGATAAATAAAGTTCCCCTCTCTTTGTAAATAACACCATCTCCTCAACAATATGAAAATTGCAAAAGATACAATGAAACTATGTTTATGTTTCATAGAACAAGATTGTATTCAATTACCCATATGAAATGCCCAACATCCATATCAGATTAATTTGTTCATTTATTCAGCATGAATTTTAAATTTTGTCTTTCCATTATTCAATGATGATGTTTCATGATGCCATGGTTAAATATAGCCATACTGTCAGCATCACAAAACTAAGTTAGCCATACTGGGGAGGGCTTTTCTAAGTTGCTGTTGCACAACACAACATTCTTAAAGATTTCAAACAGATCCAGATTCTCCTTAAGGGAAAAAGAAATGCATTAAATCTTCTATAGGAATCAAATTAACTCCTCAATCCCATTAAAAGTACAGCCATCATATCCATTCCTATACTTCACATCCAAACAAAGTGGTGGAATTTTGCATGCAAGCATCTCTTTTCAGCCCAGAACCTCCCATGTCAACCATCCAACAAAAATCCTAAAAGGAGAGTGGGAGTACTAAGAAGCACAGCAAACATTTATCTCACAATTACAATTAACAAAGTGTCTAATATTCACATTATTTATGTCATAAAAATTTTGGCATAAGCGAACAGAGGCATTTTTACCAGTCAGCAGGGAAACCATGGCCTTTTCCCTGGACAATCTCTGGGGCTAAATAGTCCGTCATTCCACAAACTGTGAATGTTCTGTTGGCAGATAAGTCCTTCCCAAATCTGAAGTCCACTAACTAAGAAACAACGAAACATAGTAAAAAAAATATAATAAAATAAGCATAACCCGGTACAATTTACTTGGTAAGTGAGAGCAAAGGAAAATTGACCATGTACGAGTAAATTGACATGATAACAATATATCAGATTCTGTAATAGTGCAGCATAAAAAATGCACCACCAACCTGTAAATGTCCACTTTGATCCAACATCAATACATCAGGAGATACGCCTCTGTAGAGAACACCATTCTGAAATCAAACCATAAAGGAATTTAGAAAGAGAGAAATGTGACAATTATAATATAGCTGCATAACAAATTCAGGGAGGGGAAGATTTATAAAACTAATTCTAGACATTAGACCTTATGTAGATCTTCTAATGCAACAACAACACAGGCAGCACAGAATTGTGCAGATGCTTCATCAAGCGGTATGTGAAGTATTGAAGCCAAAGGGCAAGCAAGACATGTATTCAATAACATTCCAGCATAAGCTCGATCAGCACAGGTACATAAAACCTGAGGAACAAAAGCTAAAGGGCCTATATTTTTCATCAGATTCTTCTCCTTTAACACTTGAGCTTCCTTCCCCAGCCTCTTGACCTTCTGCTTTGAAAACCTTTTCAAACTAAGCAAATTATCTGACAGGGAAACACATTCAGAAAGATGACTTTCATCAGTACATACTGTCCAAGAAAGACAAACGCATATTTTATTACAACATTATATCAAATTAATTTACATCAGTCATTTTCTATGTAACCATACAAAACACATTATTTCAAGTACATTATAAGTTGTGCACTTCTAGTTTTTGGCCAAAAAGCAAGTCACTCAAGCAAAAGGGCAAGCTGAAACCAGAGCCCTTGAAGAAAAGAAATAATACATGATAAAGCCTACCTGAGTCTCTCAAAATCACAAGCCCAATCTCACTGCAGTCAGTGGAATATAAGCAGTTTCTCCATTCCTACAAAGAAATTTCCATTAGCTGATTCCAGAACAGATCTTTCTTGTAGAAGGTAGCATTTAGAAGCATAACCATAGATAGGACCAGCAATCATTACCACATCAGAAAGGCTGACTTTAGCAAGAGTTGAGATATCAACAGTTTTGGTGATTTCCTTGGGAAAATCAGAAGAATAGTCTTTTGACCTAAATTATACAAGACTGATGTCAAGGTCAAGGATATAAAGCAAGCATTTTAGCATATATATTCAACAATTGAATGAAAATTAAAATTCAAAGAAGTCACAGTTGTCAGTAAGGATGTCCCCTATTTTAATCATGAAATTAAAGATCTTACATTTTGGGGGTTTCTAGAATTTAAAAGCAAGAAAACTTTTCCACTTCCTTATTTGGTGCAGCCAGATTAGAAGAAATGTTTAAAAGATTCAATGCAAAATATAAGATTAAACACTCTGTACAAGAGATTACTACATACTTTTGATCATCCTGTGAAAGCTTTGTTAAAGGACCAACTACTAAATCAAACTTCTCTTTTGTTAAAATAGCACATATAACATCATCCACAGCAACTGCACTAAAAGAACTTGTATGTTCACCAAGAAGTGTCCATTCGCCAAAATAACTTCCTTCTGTCTTCTTCACAGAGAGCTCTTTACTGCTCTGCGGATTATCATCCTCTTTTTGATTCTCAGATTTCAGGCTGCATACATTTGGATTACTTAATAAGTCTGCATCAAATGTAATTTTGACTTGTCCCTTCTGGATAATATATAGTGCAAAGAGGCATTCATTCTGCATATACATGTCAGAGAAATTTAATAGAAGGAACAAACAGAAAAGGAAACATATTCTTAAAGAGAATCAAATTTACCCTATCAACTATTGTCTGTCCAGCTGAGAAGGAAACTTCAGAAAGAGAACCCGCAAGGTGACTTAGCTGTAATATTGTCAACCTTGAGAGAAGATCCACTGATCGAAGCAACTTCAAAGATGAAAGATTAGAAAACTCGGACATAAGAATTCCTCGAAAATCTTCTCTTTTTAAAGCCCATAGAGTTCCATTAGTCACAGCACGCACAGAGGCCTGGAGTGGCTTGTTATACCTAATGTGTCATATAGCACAAAAAATGTTTATTTACAACTGTGTCTAAAGCAATAAGGATCTACATGGCCAGGGTTAATCATTGTGAAAAAAACTCCAATATGAAACCATTAACAGCCTAATTCATGTACTTGCAACTGCAGAAGAAGAGAAAATCATGAGAGGGAAATTTAAACAGCTCATCACTGTGAAGATCAAATTACCTCAGGGCAAAGTTTTCAATCCAGAACTGTTTCATATATAGAAATCATGCTAATAACAGTTATTTTTGTTTTATTGATAAAATTTAAGCACATGGATGAGGCAATAAGATTCATTTTTGGTGTATTATCTTCTAACACATCGAAAGTGTTATACCAAAAAGGAAACAAAAAATTGAGGCAGAATCATATTAAAGTTTCAGCAATCACTTTGTCATCCAGCACCAAGTATTTGTCAACCTTAGTCAAAATAGCAAAATCATTTTATTTCAGGCAATATATATATAGAGAGAGAGAGAGAGAGTAAATTGGAATAAAAGTAGGAAAACATTTAAGAGAAAAACTCACATGAGGGCAAGCTCCCCAAAGGATGATAACTTCTCAGCTGTATAGCGCTGCAAAACCCTAGGGACTTCTCCATTTATTTCTTCCTGCCATGACAATTTTTAGTCAAGAAACAGAAACAATCTTAAAGATCTTACAGAAAATCAAAAGTTATGTATGAACACATTTATAACTCATCCAAATGACTATCCAAATTGTACCAATTGGGAAATTAGAATGTAACAATAGTGACATTTTATGCCAATGCATGATAATTCATTAATAAACTAAAGAAGAGAAATTTTGAAGACCCACCCAAGAAGTTATAGGCTTTGTAAAATTGATAAATTTGAAATTTTAATCAAGCAACTAAAAAAAAGCAAACCTGAGTTGCCAAGACCTCAAATTCTCCACTGCCAACAACATAAAAGCAGTCACCTTCACCACCCTAATAAACATAACAGAGTTATACTTCTGCAGCTTTAATTCCAACAACAAGAATTATATTAAACTGAATTCATCCACCACTACTTGCATGTGAAATTTTACAGATAGTCAAACCAGGGTTAATCATTTTGAACAAAACTCCAAAATGAAACCATTAACAGCCTAACTCATGTACTTGCAAATGCAGAGGAAGAGAAAATAATGAGAGGAAAATTTAAACAGCTCATCACTGTGAAGATCAAATTACCTCATGGCAAAGTTTTCAATCTAGAACAGTTTCATACAGAAATCATGCTAATAACAATTATTGTTGTTTTATTTATAAAATTTAAGCACATGAACGAGGCAATAAGGTTTATCTTCTAACATTCCCATATTCAAGCAGCCCACTGAATGCTGATATTCAACATTAATACTCAAAAAGTAACAAATAATTTCACTACTTTATTCCACATGTTTATATATTTATCAGTTATTGTCAGCCCTTATGTCATTATAATACACATGAGGACAACAACAATTGAAAATTAAGCATAGAAGAGAACCATTTGAAAGTACTAACCTGTTTAACTACAACATCCCCTGCTTGAACCTCTACTCTTTGCATGCAATCCAACAAAACATGGCACTGGGAATCAGTAAGCTTCCTGAAGAGGAAATGGTCATGCAATGCTCGCTCAATGTGTGCCTATAATGTACAAACATTTACTGGTTTAGCACCCATAAATTTTCCAAGTATAATTCATGCAGATTAATATTTGTACCATTTTTCCCTTTCTATTATATGGTAAATACCAAAAGAAGAAAACAATGAAGATAAGAATTTACTTCTTCTTCCCAAGTCTTCCTGTGGGCTGGAGATGAAGGAATCCAGACTTGCCCATTCTCTAATGAACTCTCGATGGCACGAAGACGTGCACGTGATAAATCATGCCTTGCACGTTGGTTCCTAGAGCTCCAGCCAAAGGTTGAAGGAGATTCTGAGCCTGTCACCTCCACCACTTGAGGAACAGGGGGTCGTAGAACAGCACCAGAACTTACTAAATGACCAGCAGCACTCTGAAAAAAAAAGATGAAATATTTTCATAAAGAAGCAAGCAAGAAAGAGATCATCATGCAAAGCAAAATTTTAATTTTCCCTTTAATTGACAAATATAAAAAAGAAGCTCTCTTACTCCAGTTAGCCCACTAATATGCACAACTATTACAGTGATATCGTCCGTACGAGTTTCATATTGTAGCCAAAGACGATAAGATTCAGCCACAATAGCAGCGCAAGCATCACGGGGATCTTTGTATTTTGCAACCTGGAAATATAGTAGCAGAAAGGAGAATAGAGAGAAGGAATGACATTAGAAACTAATGTTGCATCCATAGGAAAAGATGTAAGGATGGGACGTCAAGACTTGGAATACCAAATATTAAATATAGTAAAGTTCAGTAAACATATATGCAACCTACAGATTAAAGAATCACTTATACCATCACATTAACATAGGTAAGTATGCAACCTAAATTACAGTCATTGCACTCCATTTACTCAAGTTCACTTCAATATTTTGCTGATAACAATTTCAATATCACAGTCTAACAAACGATCAACAACTATAAGAATTCATGCAAGCAGGTTATATTTCAAGAGTTTCAGGAGACTAGCTTATATGTTAAGCCGAGTTACAACAAGTAAATCATCAGTCTACATTAAAAGCATATCTAACATTTTCATTATAAACAGAGATTAAAAAGGATACCTTACCATGTCAACGACAGTTTGGCTAGAAAGAAACTCAAAAACCCCATCACTAGCAAGCACAAAGAAAGGATTATCCTTGGTGAGCTCCAGAACAACAATCTCAGGATTTGCAACAACCCCAATTGTCTCAGCAATTGAATCTCCAATACTCCTTGTAAATGCCGTACCTGGATACATCCCATTCGGGACCCACAATCTAGGAGGATCACCATCATCACCCTCTTCAGTTCCCCAACACTGCACATCCGGATCCTTTAAACCCTCAATTTGGTCCAATGTCAATACTCTAGCTCCACACATCTTCACTCTTTCAAGCTCATCAGGTCTAAACGGCGTCTGATCAATAGACAAATCAACGGCCACAATTTCCTTCCCTCTTTTTTCAGCTAAAACCGCTCTCGAATCACCAGAATTTGCCACGTATATCGTCTTCCCGCGAACGAAAACCGTTATGGCTGTCGTCCCACTCATACTATCATCCAAAATATCAGCGTGTAACTGCGAATTAGTCGCTAAAAACGCCGCGTGGCAAGCCTCAACAGGGTCCACATGAAACCTGCAATCTCTAAGCAAATTCTCACACAGTTTCCGCTTCACAAACTGTGAACACTGGGCTCCGTGTTCTCCATGACCATCAAAAACTCCAAAAAAATTATCATCAGGACTGGTCCCAAACGGAGTGTGAATGCAGAAACTATCTTGATTGGCCTTATCAAGAGCATCTGGATAATAACCTCTTTGCGAGAGATACGAATATCTTAACTCGTACTTACCGGACGGAACTTTAACGGTTCTTGAACCGTCAGGAGGAAGAAACTGAGACGAAACCCTTGAGAGTCTAGTAATACCCAGCTCTGGGTCCCTCAATTGGTTGATTTGATCTCCAGTTTCGTCTCCTGAACCGTCTGATGAAGCTGGAGAGAAAACAGCAACTTCGTTTGTGGTTCTTGGTGCGATTCGCTGAGGCTCTTTGATTCTAGCATCTCTTGGCGTGCAAATCTCGCCTATACAAGCTCTTGAATACACACAACCCATCACTCCGAACAACAACAAATGTGCACCAATCCAGATTCTAAAATCATTACTGTGACTATCTCTGCTTCTCCCAAGAAATGCAAACGCCACGCACTTATTCGTGAGAATAAAACCAAATTCAAAAACTGGAATTGTTAATAAAATTGAAATCAAAGTTCTCGATCTACTGTTACAGAAAACCGTTACACTAAAATAATAATAAAATTAATAAACAATTATTATTGTCATCAAGTGCAGTCAATGGGTGAAAGACACAGAGTGATAAAAAAAAAAGGAAATCAAATAAACACGGAGAGGTTCAGTTGGCGTGGATTACTGGAAGGAAATGCAAGCGGATGCAGAGGGTGTGTGTGTAAATGCAAATTAGAAGAGAGAAATTGTGGTATGATGGTCGCGTAATGCGCGAGAGAAGAGTGAGAGTAGGAGGTAGAGATGGAAGTTTGAAGGTGAGCGCGTAAGCTAAAAGAGAGTGACACGTCGTAGATTGTGGATCAGGATTCTGGATTCAGACTTCTGGGTCTGGGTAGTTTTAGGTGAAGACGTATATGTGTTGTATATCAGTGCATGTGTATGCAAGGTCAGAGTCTCAGCTTTTGTGGCCACTGCCCACTGTTTATTTCCACGCGCTTTCATGTTAGTGTCTTTAAAATTGAATCGTGATCTGAGAGTGATCCATTTTGGATGAACACTAAGGTCACGCTATGCAGCCGCCCTCCCAATAAAATGAGTTGTGTGTTAACCAGGATTGGTCAAACGGTCAAAAAAATTGTTTTCTTTATCCATTTTTTGGCCTCCCGAAACTCTTTTTATACATATTTATTTACAAATTAATTTTATTATGACCATGCATTTTATATGGTAAGTCCAGCTAAAATTAGAGAGGAGTGAAGGTTGAGGGTTCTGGGCAAGTGGGAGTGGAAATGAGCAGTAATATTCAATGATTTAATTTGGTTTAAATAATAAGGGGCTGCCTTCAATGCACATCCAACAACACTAGACTAGACTGACTGAGAGCGCCACCCACATTCACTCATTATCGATTCACTTTATAAGTGGTCCCTTAATATCTATCTCTTATTTTACAAAAGTTACGCTCTTCTATTTCTCTAAACCGTGATCGTAACTGATCATAAGTTCTTCTGTTGGACCAAAGTAAAGTAAATTGTTAGTTTGAAAAAGTCTTTCTCAATCATCTTGTCAATTCTCATCCTTCTTTTATCTATTAAATATCTGAGTATTACTACTATATCCCCATTCCCCATCAATTCCATTCAAGTCTATTTGATATAATTGTCATGGAATACATCAAAATAAATTCAATAATTGATATCTTAATTTGAATTTAAATTAAGAAAGAAAATCCATAAATAATTGCCTCTTAAAGGAATTCACATGCTAGGAATACGTAAATTTAAATATATTCCTACAAAATTCCGGATTAGTGACATTACTCGTTTTAATTGACGTGAGTTAGACGCGCCAATCAGAATTGCATTAGCTTCGGGCCACCAACTCTCTTCCAAAGTAATGCGTTCTGGTAATTCAGCAAGTCACATCAACTTTATACAAAGCCCACAACTACTTTATGGCACCGCCAGTCAGCTCACCGTGACACCATGTTATGTCTCTGGGACAAATACTTGTGTGAGTTGTCGCTCATTGATTGGTGGATTGGACTCTCGTGAACAAAATAAAATTACACTATTTAAACACCTTTATGAGGGGTAACTTCGCTTCCAGTACCCAAAGATGGAATGGCCTTCTCACCTCGGGGTTCACAACAAGCTTAGGCTTTTCCCTAATTTGCCTATGCACAGGTAGCATCAATCAACTGCCAGACAAATTGTGCAGCAGGGTTTTTTATCACTCAAATTATAAGTTTTTTGGAGAATTTGGTCAGATCTCAGAATTTAAGGCTGAATTGCTTTAAATATATGGTGCTGACATTCGTGGATTTTAAGTGCCGATCGATATGTATTATCTCTTAACTCGTATATACAAATAATTTTTTTGTCGTTTTATTTTTGTTTGGTCAAATTATTAGCAGAGTATGACCCACATAATTGTCATTGGTATCAAAGTTTTTGTGAGAATATGGCCATATTCTTTTGTAGCGCAACATGATAGGAGCATCATTTATTTAAAAGAAAAGATTATCATTTTAAGCAATGCACAATCTTTTTAACACATCGAAAATTCGAGATGTTGTCTCATAGTTTTTTGAAAAATGTTAAGATGTGTGATTTTTATCAATGAACAAAGCATGTGTAAGTGGTGAAGAATTCACGCATGATAAATTTAGTTGTTTGGACGTTTAATTTCTTTTAACAATTAATTAATAATAATAAATTCAAATCGGACAAAGATAATTTTTTAAAGTGATTCAGAAACTTAAAAACAACTGTTATGTCTATTGTTTGTATATTTATTGGATATTTCAAGTGAAATTACTAATGAAATCGTTACTGAGATCATTAATGGTCTCAGTAAAGTAAAAGAGATGAATTATTGTTGGAGAGTTTTGGTAAAATTTATGTAATGAGAAAATCCTTATTTTCGAATATAACACTTCTATTTATAGTGAAGAAATCTGGGGTGTCACATAGTAAGTAGAGTCACAAATCACCAGCTATCAAATGAAAGTTTTATTAAACTTTTTTTTATAGTACAGTTGACATATTTCTTTGATAACATGCGTGACAGCTAATAAATAACTGGAATCACTATGTTGATGATGTTGTGTCGTCGTTTGACAAGTTACGTGACGTTATCACTGTTCACCGTTATTTAACACATAACAAAAAAAAAAATATATATATATATATATAATTAGGATTACCGTTATGGATTTTGTTATTGTATAAGCAGGTGATGTCAATATGATGAGTTTTATTAATGTTCTATCTTACTCGACATTTGGTATAAGATTTATTAATTATATTTTAATTAGAATTCAGAAAATTAATATTGTTAAAAATATACAAATACATCTTTCCATATCACAAAAGGGAAACTATACCCTCTTCGTATTAAAACCATCATTTAAAGATATAAAAGCCCAAGTGTTTCGGAAGAAACAATAAAATCAAAGTCCACGCAGAGCACCTTGGGAATTGGCCAAAAAGAATAAAGCATCCCAGATATGGAAAACATGGATGCCTATATATAGTGTTGAGTGTTGGCATCCGATTGTACGTAGAGTTGGTAAAAAGGATTAGTGAGTCATGTCATGTTCATGTTATTTCAAATAGTTAGGTAATTAAATTTTAGTTCATTATTATTAAAGGGTGACAAAAATATGATCACAAGATTTGTTAATATATAGATGATATCCATATTGTAATATGATTTAACTTGTTTATTACATGATTAATTTATTTAATTACAATTAATCCATTTAACCAATTTAATACACTTTGTATTTAACCCATATTGATACACTTACAATATCGCTTAACACAAATTCAATCTATTTAACTTGTTTATATAGAATAAAATTTATCCAACTACAACAACATTAACAATCATTTATCTCAACATAAAACATATATTATAAACATAATAAAAGATAATCAACTTAACTTAAAAGTTT
>WYDK02000014.1:4071342-4085912 GCA_009867345.2 Toxicodendron radicans
GGGGTGTTTTAGTTAAGTTTTTAAATATAGGGGGTTAAAATAATCTAAATAATAATATTTAAAAAATGGCCAATTAAATAATTTATATAACATACCTACGCATTTATTATTTCCAACCAAACATATTAATATAATATACCTACAATTTTATTTTTTCCAACTAAACACATTTCATAAAAGATTTTCAGTAATCTTTTAAAATAATTTATCTTTCTATTAATGTAACAGTTCCAATAATATAATATTCTCTTAACTAAACCCCTCCTAAATATCATGTTTTAGATGATTATTGGTCAATTTATCAAGTAAAAGAGGAAAACTGGGCCTGGATCTGCCCAACAGTCAACCGTGACATTTTAAAGTAAATAGAAATTGGGTGGGGCCTGGATTATGGGCCAGCTTCAAGTTTCAGCCCACAAGCTTGTGAATGATCAGCCAGAGAGCCAGGGATGTGTAACTACTTTTATTAATTATTTAACATGATTCCTGAAACTCTCATTTATTTCAATAATAGTTTATACATCAAGTCATCTATTTTTTTTTCTTCAGTTCAAAAACTTCAAATGAAGGAGCTTCTTCCCAGAGACACTTGAATGTTGGCCCGTTCTACCATTTAATACTAGCCCTCTGACCTAATAAATAAACACTTTTCATCTACTTAAATGGGTTTAAACATTCCCAGAAATTTACATGTAAAGATATAAATTGAAGTGGATTGACATGTTTTGTACAAAACAGCCCATCAACATGGCTTGCGTTGGCATGACCTAACTGTGTGGAGTATATATTATGTTTTAAATATGAGAGATAGCATATTTTAAATAGACTGTGGAGATGAAAAATTGAAGCATGGTGGAGGTGTGGTCGGCAATGCAGAGAAGTGGAACAGGACAAGGATATAGTTTGGAGAGACTCTGCAAAGCACGTGTATGAATAGAATGGAGACAATCGCAAACAGCATATATTTATTGCTCTATTAAATATATGCAACGGTCATATTTAATCTGTTCAAATTACAAAAGCATTAAATTTGACCAAACAACTTTCAGACCATTTCTTCCTCTGCCTTTGCCTCTGCTCTGCCCCTGTATCTTTGGTTTTGTTTTTGCTCCCTTTACCCTAACATAAGAGTTAAAAAGAGATCAAATGTTACTCAACTTCTGTCTTTCTTCATTTCCTTAAAATAAAACTTATATCTGCATATATATTATTAGAAATACATTCAAGGGTTGTCACTTGGCACTAATCTAAAAAATATATCATTTTTTTTAATATTTATATCTCAGGTCCCCATCTAATTTTGAATATAAAATCAAATCTTCTAAAAGTTGATGTGATTGAGATTTGAGTTTTAAGTTTTGGTGTACTCCAGAAAGACCTATGAATTTTTTTTTTTAAAGTTTAAATAAGTAAAGATTTGTTTTTGTATAAAAGAAATTTAATAGTCCTAGGAGGAGGTGTGAGTAGAAAAAGTAATGGTGCATAGGAGAAGTAAAAAATGGAAGTTAGAAAATTAAAGAGGAAGATGGTAGTAGTTGAAAATGTGTTAAAGTTAGGTTGAAGATAACCACCAGGACAATAAAATATTAAATAATGTCAATTACAAAGCTGGAAACTAGCAAATGAAAGGGCCATAGCTCATGGTACCGTTTGTTAGAGGGCCCCGATTCCTCATTTCAAAAAAAAATATTATTTTTCTACTATATTTGAAATTTATTGAGGGGGACGAAAAAGTGCAGTGACACCCTTTTGATTGCAGACAAAACTTCTCAACTTTCTTTCTCTCTCTCTCTGTTAATTGTTAATTTTTTTTCTTTATTTTATAATGTTTTCTTGAAACTACAACGGGTGGGTAATTTATTCATTTTTATATCATCTTTAACTCTGCAACTTATGTGTTGACTGTTGACACAGACATATAGATACTGCTCTCTGTCTTTCTTTCTTTCTTCTTTGAGTTCAACTTTTTTGTTAGAAACGTCTTTGTTCTCTTAAACTCAACTTTTTTGAGTTGTTTATAATACTACTAGAGTGCTGTAGCTAAAGAGCTACTACTGTTTTAAGTCTTTGTTGTTATTGTTGTTGTGTTTAAGAGGATGAGTGCATCAAAGTTCATTAAATGTGTTACAGTTGGAGATGGAGCTGTTGGCAAGACCTGTATGCTCATTTGTTACACCAGCAACAAGTTCCCTACTGTAAGTCTTTCTTGACCCGTCTGTCAAAACCCTTCCTTTTTCATTAATTTTCTTGTATAAGTTCCATTTATGAAGATATATTGTAAATGCTCATTCTGCTTTTGGTTTAGAGTAGGTGAGCTTCTGGTTTAGCTTTTAATGAGCACTAACCTTAGGATCTTAATCTCTCTGTCTCATGTTGTGCTTTATTTTTTTCAGGATTATATTCCCACAGTGTTTGATAATTTCAGCGCCAATGTGGCTGTTGATGGGAGCATTGTTAATTTGGGGCTATGGGATACTGCAGGTATCTGGGTTTTCTTGGAATAATAATATGCTTCAAAATTTGTTGTTTAAAGTTAGGGGTTTGGTTGGTACGTCTTGTCTGACTATTATCCTTCTATTTTTTTATTAAATATAGGCCAGGAAGATTATAGCAGGTTGAGGCCTCTGAGTTACAGAGGTGCTGACATATTTGTGCTTGCTTTCTCTTTAATTAGTAGGGCAAGCTATGAAAATGTTCTTAAGAAGGTAATGGTTCCAATTTTAATGCCTTTTTTCCTTTATAATTTCCTGTTCTGCCTTTTATGTTTCTCTTTTGTTAACGTTATTTGTAAATCATGTTCGAAAAAAGTTGGTCGTATTTATTTTAATTAAAGCCTGTAGGTTTGTTTGCTTTACACTTTCTTGCATATATACTTGCATGAATTTGTAGTTTCTACGGTTGAAGTTTGGCAATTTGAGTCATTTTCACTAAGTAGAAAGCTGTTTTTAGAAGTAACCTTTATAAAATTTCATGCATTGGTCACTGATACTATCCCTTGATATTTTCATCAGTGGATGCCTGAGCTACGGCGATTTGCACCCAATGTTCCAATTGTTCTTGTTGGAACGAAGTTAGGTATGCAACAGAACTTGTCAGATTTAGTTCGAAACATGATGATGCACATAGGATTACCATGTAGAGAGATGTTATGATTACATCAAGCACATGTTTTTTTTGGCTATAACAGATCTTCGTGACGACAGAGGATATCTTGCTGATCATATGGGATCTAACATCATAACATCTTCTCAGGCATGTATTGTTTCTCTAACCTCATCTTTAGATTTGTTCTTTGGATATTATATTTGGTTTATATTGCAAGAAATTAGCTTAATGAGCTTCTTGTAATACACAGGGAGAGGAGCTTAGGAAACAGATTGGCGCTGCAGCATATATTGAGTGCAGCTCTAAGACTCAACAGGTAAACTGAAAGTTTGATTATTTGAGGATACTTTAATCTCATCTTGTATTTGTTTTTTTGTTTTTTTTTTATTCACACTGCTTCTGTATTTTGTCTCGTTAATTTTTAGAATGTCAAAGCTGTTTTTGACACTGCAATCAAGGTTGTTCTTCAACCTCCAAGGAGGAAGGAGATGGCAAGGAAGAAAAGGCACAGACGGTCTGGCTGCTCAATTGCGTAAGTGCTTCTCCTTTTTCTCCTCAGTGTCCTTTTGTTTTCTAAATGTCTGCCTCATATCCGCGGCTCATTAGAAGGAGAATGAAGTGATAAACTGATGAGAGTGAAAAACTCAGCTCCAAAAGGAGTCGAGGTGCCCCCACATATGGCTGTAAGGCATTGATTAATGAAAGAATCAACAGCACACCGAGAAAAGACCTTGATCATAGCTTTGCCACAAATGCATTGCAGACTGATGGTTACAGCTACCTGATGGGAGCTGGGCCCTATGACATCATCAGTATTAACTGTGATATCTAACATTGACCTTGTCAGTATTAGATAAGCTGGTTGAGTTTAACATATATTTGCATAGGCTTTGCACATGCAAACCAAAATTTGAAGGTTATGTGTTGGGTTTGTTCTTCCCTTCATGAATTTTCCATATATTGAAGAAAGTTCCTCTTGAGATTCTCTACTAACATGTGCATTGATGTTGATTTTTTTTTTTTTTTTTTGGACAGCAGGAGTATTGTGTGTGGAGGTTGTGCTGCTTAGACGACGGTGATAGCTGGATGGATAGTAATGAAGCACTTTTGACAGGGATTGGTGTTTTGTAGATGTGTTCCTAAACATCTACTTTTGTGTGAAGTGTAGGTGCAGTGACATAGTTTGAACTAAGAAATAGTTTACTTTAATCTTATAACTGACTTGGAGAAGAGTGGAGGGAATTGTTCATTCCGTCTACTATTACCAAGTAATTGATCTTGTGGGTTTGGGGTTTCAGCTGATGTATTATTTTAAATTAATTTGCTTTATCTAAGAGGAAAGAATCATTATATATATTTATATTATCCTCTCCTACAAGACTCTAATCTTTCTACAGTAGAATATTATCCTCTCATACAAGACTCTAATCTTTCTACAGTAGAGCTAGCCAACTTCATAGTTATCTTCTTGTCTGCTGCCAGAAGTGCATAAAAATTCAGTTTTCTGAGCAAGCTGCGTTACAGGTAAGCTGGTGCATGAATGTAAAGAAAACCAACGAAAGTCAGGGAAGTAATTGTGCCTAAGTTATTTGGTAACTGGCGCCACAGAAATACTTTTTGACATTTTAAGTATAATTCTGAACTGGTGAGTTGTTTTCACAAACATCTAACTACAAGAATGCTGTCTCAAATCTCAAATCTACTTTTGAAAGATGCATTGTGGCAGGGTTTGATCCACAAATGAGAATGGGCAAATTTTGTACCTTATTCAAAGACTGTAAAGAAGCTAGAAGTAGACGCAGTTTCAGCACGAGCAGGAAACTGCTACAATGAATCTTTGATAAAAGGAAAAAGTGAAGTTGGATATGAATCTTTAATCTACTCCAGCTTTTGTAGCTTTGAGTGCAATGTCAAGTCATCTTGGTACATCAGAAATGGACCAAATGGCCATATCCAGATTCCAGGGGCCCAAAGCATGATTTCGTGGATGATCTTGATGATGAAAGGCTCCGCTTTCCAACTTCGCCGCAAGACCAAGACTCTTGGACTAGAGCATCTTAATAGAATGCTGTCTAATCCGAGGACAATAATATTATGGATATCGATTAATGACACCGAATTTATATATCGATTTATGTGACATCTAAGTATGTTTACGTTAAATAGTATAACACGTTTTACGTGAATGAACAGTCGTTTAATAATTATAGACGTCCGTCAATATTTAATGGACGGTTGTCCATTACAAATGGATGGTCGTCTATAAATTTAGACCTAAAATAACAATAAAATCCGGTTCATAGTATATGGGCGAGAGTCGATAATAAAACAATAATAGAAGCCCGTGGCGTCCATTGAACAAGGCAATTTAAAAAAAATAAATTTCAATTCTTACGGTTTAAAAAGCATTTAACAATTCTAAGACAATAATAATATGTGAGAAAAACTTCAAGCACTTAGGACCACTTGATTCCATCCAACTCTCTTTGTTAAATATGATATATAAAAAAAATATTATAACCTTAAAATTCTTTAACTTATTAATTATTACTAATTAATATTACCATTGCCTTGGAATTATTAAATGCTCTTTGAAAATTTAAGGGTTAGATATTGTAAAAGTATAACTATAAATGAGGCACTAGATCGAAAAAAAATTTCCCTTGTTCAATAGACGGGGAGTCCATATGATATGGACGGACATCAATTATTATTTTATTATGGACGAGTGTCAATTTTAGGTGAACGCCCGTCTATAGTAAATGAATTTTCATCCATATAATATAGACGTGAGTCTATTATTATTTTGAGTATAGATTTGTGGACGATCATCCATCAAATATGAATGGGTGTCCATAATTGTTGAACGGCCGTTCATTCACAGAAGACGTGTTATAGTGTCCAACATGGACGCGTCTGACTCGGATGCCATGTAAGTCAGTACATAAATGCAATACCCTTAATCAGTGTCCGTAGCATTATTCATCTGAGAAAAGGGAACGCTAAAAGCACGTAAGTATAATTATATGAACCAAAAACATAAAATGAGATTGTTCTAATATGTGTAAAATGTAATTTTCGGGAATTCAACAGCAAACTCTGACGTTTGATGAAAAGGATGTTAACCATCTTCTAGTACTTACCAAACTTTATGTTATGATTTTATATATAAATACATGAAATTCTATTTATAAACAATAAATAAAGTTAATTTTTAATTGATGAACTTTATGTTATAGACAAATCAATAATGAAAATAAGGTTGGGATTGAGGGCTAAAACATTAGTATAGTTTAGGAGCAAACAACTTTTTCTCACCCAAATAATGGCCTAATGACATTTTCCCAACCAAAAAGTTTCAAAATACAATTTTACTACCCAAAAGATAATTTCGTTGGGAAAAAAGGCAAGATGATTAAAAGTCTATTATAAGTAAGGGCATGATGGTACTCACCTTCCACCGTTCGCGACCACCGCACAGTTAGAGTTTTGCTTTTCTAGGTCGGTTTATTCTAGTGGCCAAAATTCAATTCGATACCACCACCTGAACCACTGACCTCCACTATACAAAACCCTTCTAACATCGACACTTGGTAGCCCCCTGTTCATCGGTCGTGACTCGCAATTGGGTTGATTTTATCTAGCCGAATTGGTTTCGATTTGATAATTTTTTAAATTGATTTGGTCTTTGATTGTTTGGTGCTTATTTGGGTTTGTTTCCCTTGCCTACAATAGCCATTTGCTTCTTCTTTTTCGGTGCACACCAAGTGCTCAACGTTTTGCCCCACTCAGATTTTGGTTGGATTCCGACACCACCGAACCTCCTCCACACTTCCTTTAGAATCCTCTCATCGCCCTCTCCAAAACCCACTATTACACTCACCCTTTGCACTCTTCATTCGTCGATCGACAACCATTGCTTCTTTGCACGATCTCACTGTTTCATAATCAGATTCTGACCGTTATTAACACCAGAAATCACCATTGTCACCACCATTCGAACCCTCATCCTCACCTCTTCAAAACATCACCCTCTACTAGCCCCCCTCACTCGCCGTTTTTTTCGTCTGGACCTGCGCTCGTCGTCACAAGACCATCACATTTTGCGACTCTGATCCCCCGCTTTTCGTTGGTTTTTTTTTTGTGTTAATATGTGGATTGTTGTTTGAAGTGTTGTATTGTTTATTGTGTTGTATTTTTTTGGTCGATGATCGTCCCCCTATCTCTCCAACCTTGCTGCTCCATCCACGCACACCACATGTGTCGACCCTTTGCCCGTAAAGTGACGTTGTTGATTGAGGAATGATTGTGGGTGAGGGTTTTGGTGGAGGGTGCGGGTGAGTTGAATGGTGGTGACATGGTTGATTTTCGTGCGGAAATCGATCGAAATTTGGGCTAGGGCACGTGAAACTTTGAATTGCGGTGGCCAACGATTGGGGTTTGACCTTTAGTGGGGGTATTTTCATCTTCACAATGAATATCATTGTATTTAATGGAAATTATTAACGAAACATAATGTTTGGATAGTAAAGTTGTATTTTGAAACATTTTGGGTGGGAAAGTGTCATTAGACCATTATTTGGGTGGCAAAAAGTCGTTTACTCTTTTAGGAGTGAGAAAAAGAGGGTAGAACCAGAACCGTCAGGTACCCGACATTGTGGTTCCGATTACTACCTTACTTTTTTTGGTTCTCGGGTAGGTTCCGGTTCCAAAAATTAAGGAACCGAACTGTACGGGTTGGTAAGGGGAACCCATACAAAATAAAACAAAAAAACCCGACCAGCTCCAATTTCTCACATTTTTGCGATTTTGCTCGTAGACTATGCACTCGCTCTCTTTTTCTTTGCAATCTTCTTCTCTCTGTCGAACTCCGAAAACCGTAAACCTCCTATCTTTTTCTCTCCCTCCTCTACTCTCAATCCGAGTATCCACCGATCGAATCGATCAGTTTTTTGAAGATTTTTGTCGGTTCTAATTTGATTCGAGTAAGTTTTTCAAAACTCCAAATAGAATTGTCATATTTTGAGCTTTGATTCAGATTTGATTTGATTCGAGTATTTACCTAAACATGGCATGAAACATCTACATTTTCTAATTTAAAGTCCTTAGTTTTGTCTCTTTTTGTTGACGCTTGTTTTTACACCAATCAGCATGCACTTGAAAGTTTTTCATAACAGACACGTGAAATATTTGATTTGGTTTCGCTTGCGTAATAAATATTATAAATTTGGTAAGGAGTAAAGGATAAAAAACAAAGACAATAAAATGTTTTCTAAAATGGTTCAGAGACTTAAAAGTTGTTCTTACATCTATTGTTATTTTATTAATAAGAGAGTAATTGTATGGTCGCTAAAACAATCTAGACATAGAGAAGATTCAATACAAGGAACACTTGTGTTTAACGTTGGTAAGTATTTAATTGCTGTAAACATGATTGAAACCTTCTTCTCTTTCTTGATTGTTGGCTTTTATATGAGGGTATCTTCATATGTTATGTGGAGAGTTATTAAAAACTTCATTTGATATGTTTTACATGAAAGCTCAAGGTTAAAATAGTTGTATTCACCATAACTATTTGAGCAATAGCTCTTACTTGCATGGGTCTACTTCTTACTAGTTCGTTGATGTCATTGAGCATTAAAAAAAGATCGTCAAGTATAATTTTTCCCCCAAACACTTTTCAGTTTCTTCATTCTAGGTAGTTTTTCGATAAGGGTGCTTTAAAAAAATGAAAGAGAGAAAGAAATCTCGACAAAATTTAGGTTTCACTAAGTTATTCTTTTTTTTTTCTTTTAATTTGCAGATTGAATTTACTTGGATTGCTAACTAATACTGATATAAATTCTATTACTGCCATTGATCACCAATGTCAGAAAGTAAAATCATGTTCGCGAAACAAGAAGTAAATTTTATTGATGAAACAGGGTATGACGGTTCGGGTTCGGTTCTAGTTCCTAGGATTTGGGATGGGAATGGGACCCACTCCCCCCTATAATTTTCCATAGAGTAAACGACTTTTTCCCACCCAATGTTTATATCTTAATGACACTTTCTCACCCAAAAAGTTTCAAAATATCATTTTTTCACTTAAAGTTTATATTTTATTTATTACCCAAAATACATTTTCCAATTATGTGGTCAACGGAGAGAAAAATCGGTCTAGGTTGTTGGAAATTTTGAAGAGGGGATGTCGGTGAGTCTTTTGGTGGTCGGGATTAGTCGAAATCTAACTTGAAAAGGGTGATTGAGCATTCCACAAATCGCTAGATTGCCAACAACTGGCTAGATTGGCAGGAGCAAGGTTTGAGGGATTTTGATGAGTGATGATCAGGGAAGATAATGGTGGTGGTTTGGGGTTGTAAAGATGCTGGAATCGACCGGCTATTAGTTAGAATATAAACTTTGGGTGGGAATGTGGTATTTTGAATCTTTTTGGGTGGGAAAAGTGATTAAGGCAAACCTTGGGTGGGAAAAAAAGGTGTTTACTCGAGTGAAGAATCCCTTAATTAATTAGTTGAATATTATTTACTTAAAAAAGAAAAAAAAAAAAAAAAAAAGAACAGATATAAGGTCTTTTTATTCAATCAAAACATCGTCTCCTTTCCAAACTTGCCTAAAACATTACTCAAGAAGCAGAAACAAGAATAACAGTTGACAAAAACTAAACACTTTCGTTTCCACCAGAAAATCAAAACAAAACAAAACCCTAGATGGATACCCCATTGCCCAAGAGCTGGAGCATCCACACCCGCCCTGAAATTATAGCCAAATACCAAATCCTGGAGCGCGTGGGAGCCGGCGCCTACTCTGACGTGTACAAGGGCCGTCGATTATCCGACAACCTCATAGTGGCGCTCAAGGAGGTGCATGACTACCAATCGGCATTTCGCGAAATCGAGGCTTTACAGATCCTCCAGGGGTCCCCAAACGTGGTGGTTTTGCTTGAGTACTTTTGGCGGGAGGACGAGGACGCCGTGTTGGTCTTGGAGTTCCTCAGGTCAGATTTAGCCTCCGTCATTTCGGACGCCAAGAGAGAGAATGGGCTCGGTGTGGGGGATATTAAGAGATGGATGGTTCAGATTTTGTGTGGTGTTGACGCGTGTCATAGGAATATGATCGTGCATAGGGATTTAAAACCTGGGAACTTGTTGGTTGGAGATGATGGGGTGCTCAAGTTGGCTGATTTTGGCCAGGTACTTTTTTTTTTTAATTATTAATTTTTAATTTTTTTTTTGAGCCATGTGTTTTCTTAGAATTTTGTGATAGAGGATTTTAATGCTTCAATAATCATTATGTTAATATTTTTAGAAGATAACTTAGCACATTGGCCTCTTTAACAAATTGAAAAAGAAGTGCATTTCGCTAGGTCAAATGATCCGTTAGCAATTGCTAGTAATTTAGTTTTATTTTAATAGTTTGATCAATTATATTTTGTTTTCACCCATTGCAAGAAAATGCAAAGTTTGATTTAGTTAAATTGATAGCATCAATGTATTAAGATGATTTTGGTTAGTGGTACCATTGATCTCTTAGTTGAAACTAATAGTTGGATTGGTCTAATTTTGGTTGTGCAGATATAATGGAAAAAGAGGGAGAATTAGTTTAACTTCCTAATGAGGAGAACCTGACCTTTCTACTCAAATTTGTGTTTAAATTATCAGCTATCTGTTGTCTGGAAAACAGCAAAAATATATTAACTTAAGACGATTAACATAATGACAATGCTAGTAGAGCTTGCTATCAGTTGTCAATAGTTAGGAGTGAGTGAACCTCAATAATGATGAGAGAACTATCCTTTTCATGAACTTATAGCCTTTCTGGAGGTGGTTGTTGGCATTTGCAAGTTTATACCTACTGCAGCAAATTGTTGTACTGGCTTCTTTTTTTTCTGAGGATTGAACTCTTCCGTTTTCTTCTGTTTCCAGGCAAGGATACTCCTGGAGCATGAATTGGTCGCTGCTGACAACAATCCTCCACCATTTGAACTGGATGCTGCAGTTCAGGAAAATATTTGTCAAGCACCTCAAGCTGGTCATGAAAATGCATCCCAAAAAGGATATGGTAATCAAGAGCCAGAGTATATGAGTAAGGAAGACTTTTTTAGGGAGTTAGATGAGGTCAAAGCTAAACATTCTATGGATGAAACTGATAAAGAAACAAATGTTCATGATGGAAATACATCTTGTTTTGCTACATGTACTACCAGTGACATAGAAGATGATCCTTTCAAGAGCTCTTATTCTTATGAAGCAGAGGAGGCTGGGAATGATGAACGTGGTGCTTTCACATCCTGTGTTGGAACTCGTTGGTTCAGGTCAACTGAACTGCTCTACGGATCCACAGCCTACGGATTAGAGGTTGATCTATGGTCATTAGGTTGCATATTTGCAGAGCTATTTACTCTACGGCCTCTTTTTCCTGGGACTTCTGATATCGATCAGCTTAGCAGAATTATTAGTGTATTGGGCAACTTAACAGAAGAAGTCTGGCCAGGTTGTGTTAAACTTCCCGATTACAAAACGATTTCATTTTGTAAGGTAGAAGATCCTAGTGGTTTGGAATCCTGCCTGCCTGACCGCTCTACAGATGAAATCTCTCTTGTCAGAAAACTTGTTTGTTATGATCCAGCTAGTAGAGCTTCTGCAGCAGAACTGTTACATGATAAGTATTTCAATGAAGAGCCTCTTCCGGTTCCAACATCTGAGTTGCGGGTTCCTTTGACAAAGGGTGACCAAGATGAGGATTCTCCTGGAGGATGGTATGACGACATGGGTTCAGATTCTGACTTCGATGAATTTGGCTCGTTAAATGTCACAACTACCAATGCTGGTTTTTCAATTAGATTCTCTTGAGCAATACAAGTGTTTAGGTACTTTGGACTGTTAAATTATGTCTATTTGTTTTGAGTAACGCCATCAATTATTCACATAAAATTGTCTTGTACCAGTAGGACCCTTATATTTATACTAAAGTAACACTTCTTGTGCACAACATGCTTATTCATTGTAAAACCAGAGGATTATGATAATATGTAGTTTGACATGTTTTATGGCAACTGCTACACTGAAAGGCTATTTTATGATACGATTTTGAGGTAAAGCAAAGGATTGGGCTGAGCTAAGATTATAGCATTTGGAAAGTGATGATGTCAAAAGTATTCTTGTGCATTATGTTCCAGAGATGATAAATAAGTTGTGAACCGTTTTCATAATGCCATTGTCCTCATAGTGGTTGAGACAGTGACCTTAGTTGTCAATTACAGGGACATTTAAGTGTCAGTCTTGAACTTCTTAATAATTTAATACGAGTGAAAACGTGAACCTTATTACCTGAAGATAGCTGTTTTATCAACCTTGATCATTATATATGATACCGATTATTGAAAATGCACGTGGTTGGTACGTGGTGGCCAGTCACTGGATATATAGATTGTAAATGTAATCAAAATGAATTTTGTAGAACTGTCCTTGAAATAATTAGTATGTTCATTGTTTGTTCAAATGAAATTGAGGAATAATTAACTGGGGACCATTCTTTTGGGAAGCTTGAGAATTAAGATAGGGTTAGTGAAAGATTTTAGTGTTTTTTAGCCAATAAATAAAGCACATATTCTAGTTGGGCGACACACTTGATGGTGAGGTCCATCAGATTTTATAAACTGAAAGGGATGGTCAGCCAGCCTCATCCTCATCCTTGTCTCATCTCCAAATTTCACTATAACGGGACGGGATAGGGAATTAGGGATCCCCACATATACCCAATACCGTACTAGGTAATTGAGAAGTTTTTTTTTTTTTTTTTTAAAAAAGATCCAATTAGCACAAATATCCTAAATGTATTCTAAAACAAATTCAATCAATAATTAGATTAGTAACTTTAAAAACTAAATATTCATTCCTAGTTAAATATTCTCTATATAAAGTTCAATTCAGACACATATTTTTGTCAGATATAAGTTTTGAATAACAATTATAAATATTCAGTAACCGTACATAAGTGTTGTTTTTTTTTTTTTTTTTTTTTTTTTTTTTTTTACTTTACTATGATGAAATATTTTTTTTAATATTTTTCATGTCAAATTTAATATTTGGGGAAGGGATTACAATTCCAGTCCTCCCCCCGAATCTATGGAGGGTGAGTTCTTTTCTTTATCCCTTATCTGTGAATATTTAATAAATAATACTATATTTACATCATTTTCTTACATCATTCTCTTACATTACACTCATATTCAATTAAAATATTATTTTTTTAATTGAATATGATTGTGATGTAAGAGAATGGTATAAAGATGTGATGTAAATATAATATTACTCATATTTAATTTGGTGAGGACCAACAAACCGTCCAAATAGAAAAAAAAAAATTCCCTTCGTAAAACAATGCACTTGCCGTGTCCACTAAGTATAATAGCTTTACTTGAGTGACATAGAAAAGATACAGTCACATTTTTATACAACATTTATCATAATTATATAAAAATATTGTATATATAATATTATACTATAGGAAATTGGCCCAAAATTCAAGTATTGTTTAAGTGCTTAAAATGGACTCTCTCAATTCTAGTGCGACCTGATAGCCGAACGCCCATCAAAATCAATCCAATTCAAACATACAAATCTCAAGGCATGAACAATTGAACATCATATACAGATATGAACCCCAAACTTTTCATACACCATACATTAATTTTAAAGGGGTTACATATTTGAGACAACATGTTATCACATATCAAAGCTCTATATATGATGCCTAACTGACCTAAACCCTAATCTCACTCCACTAAAATTCATATCATATGAAGTACTTCACTTGCCTGATGACACTTTATCTTACACATTATTTAACCAGAATATCGGCCACTTCAGCTTCATGTCTTCCACATATGTTTAGCTTACTTCAAGTGAGAAGAAATTGCTTATAACTTTTTAACTGGAATCTGTTTCTTTCAAGCAAGAAAGGCCTTCATTATTCTTGTGGAAGAAGCGATATCTCGATTTCTTGGAGTGATTTTCCTTTTGTTTCCACAACGTTTCTTTTCACAAACACCACAGCCATCAAGCAAAAGGTTGCAAATATAGAGTACAAGAGCTGTGCTCCAAGTTGCTCCAGTAGTCGCAAGAATAGCAAGCCCACAAAGAAATTTATCACCTAAAGAAGGGAGATATATAATGAGTAAATCAAACCATCTTACTTCATTTGACTTTATTAATAGCTAGAACTACCCAAAGACAGGTTCTAACTTTAACTCACACATACGAAGTGACAGACAAATAAAAAATGGCAAAAAACAAAGATATGTGACAGAAAATTACCCAGTGCACTGACATACACACTGCCATAGCCTTCGCCCTAATTCGACTGGGGAAGATTTCTGGAAGGAGAAGACCTGGAACCGGACCAGCTCCCAGAGCAAATGTTAAGACAAACCTGCCAAAAGTTCACACTTAATATCCATATAA
>WYDK02000014.1:4096510-4110969 GCA_009867345.2 Toxicodendron radicans
CCGAGCCTGAGCCAAAACTGAGCTGAGCTTAAGTGATTCGACTCGATTTTCACCCCTCGTATATATTATATAATATTTAATAAGGAAAAGTTATGCACACAAACTAATTTTACAAACTTTCTCTTACAACCGTAACGTGACAGTTTACAATTGGTGTATGATGAATTTGATCACTTGACTAATTGCGAGCTATCACATCGCGTTTGTGAGGGAAAATTTATGAAATTAACTTGGAGGCCTAGTACTACGCTAATGAATAATGCAATACAATAATTAGTATAAATTTTACATTGCGTGAACTAATGTAATTTACAAGTGCTCAATACATAATCATGATACTATTTAGAATAATACTAGATTTATATCATTTTTATACATAATTTTTCTTACTTCATTATATGACAAAAGATAAATGAGTGAAAATTTATTTTTAATTTAAAATCAATCAATTATCTTTTGACACGTAATGATATAAGAAAAATGATGTAAATCTAGTATTATTGTACTATTTAATACCAACTAAAAGAGGGAGTACTATGTGTATTTCGCAATTTCATTTATCTTAATCATTTTAGTTAATTAATAACAAAATGCAGTTTAAAAATATTTAAACAATTATTATTTAAAATTTAACATTAAGAAAAAAGTTTAATATTTTATGTGAATATTTAAACAATCAAAGTTCTAATAAAAATTAGGTGTTTGTTGTATATATATATATAAATTTGCTCGATTTACTCTTCCCCGATGATCATTCATCAAACCTCAAACCTTACTCTTGCCACTCTCAAGTAAGATTTCGATTAATCTTGACTACTAAAATCTAACTTGTTACTACCAAAAGACTCATCGGTCTTCCCTATTCAAAAACCCCAATAGCTTAGATCGAGTTTGCTATTCGTTTGCAGTTGAACTACAAACCCCTAAGAAAGTGTATTTTATATACTAACATAATACGAACTTTGGGTATTAAAGTGGTGTTTTGAAACTTTTTTTGGGTGGGAAAATGTCATTAGACCATACTTTTGGTGGGAATAAGTCTTCAACTCATGTTTTTATATATATTTTTTTAAAGGTACAAGTACAACATTAGTCCGTTTAACGACACGTAGGACCACTTTGTAAAAATCAGGTAATAAGTTGCCCTTTTCTGTAATTTGACCCGAAAAAATGTCCCATTACTCTAGGGTTTTTTTAATCTACCCTACTCATTACAATTGAAATCCCGTCCCGGCAACAGACACGCGTTCGTCGGATTCACAGACAGAAAAAAAAAGAAAAAAAAAATAGAAAAAATCCAATAGATGGGTTCAAGAGACAAGGACCAAACGACGCCGCATCATCAACCGCTACTCAGTAGCCTAGTTGTACGTCCCTCCGTCAGCGACGGGGGCGGTGACGGTGGCGGTGGCCGCGGTGGTGGCAGCGATTACGAGCCCGGCGAAGTTCGCCGTGACCCGCCTCCAACATATCGCTCCGATCGGTACTCCGATGAGCCTGGTTCGTGTTGCTCCTTGTTTTTGTCGTTTCATTTTTTTTTATTTTTACTGCGCTGTTTGAATCTCTTTCTCTTTTGAGGATCCAATTTCGAAATGGTGAAATTTCTTGTTTTCATGTCAAAATCCTGATGGGGAGAGATGATGCGATTTGAAATCCTAGATCTGGTTCGCGTGATGTGTTATTATGTTCCTTTTAAATTATAGTTTTATACCTTTTTGTTTAACTTAGTCTTTGTCACATGCAACTAACTTGTGAATGATCGGCAGATTTTGTTTTACTATTTGCTTCATGGATTGTGAAGGTTTTTTTTTTTTTTTTTAAATTTTTTATAGCTATTATGTAGTCCAAGTTAGGATTTTAAAGCAACGATAACTTAGGCGAGTTCAGGCGTGTGCGTATTGTATTATGAGAAAATGGACGTCATAAAACTCAGGTTACAGTTCATTATAATCTTCTGGAGGAGCATGCCTTCTCTCCTTTTCTAAGTTTTGTTTAAACCAAACTTCTCTACCGTAGAATGATAAAAGATTTATGGTAGTGAACACACCTCTTAGGCGGCATTTGGATGTTCTATCGAATACAATTTTAACTGCCCTCTTAGTATGTATTGTTATGAGATTAAATAGTTTCCATCATAGCAAATTATGTTGGAATTTTGAAATGGTAGCAGTTCAGGGCTCTATGTTATGTGGTTGGACACATATTTTGATTACTATGCGTCCTCGCGGCATGATATTTTCTCAAGTTTCTAGAATTTTGCTAGTGAGTTTGAAAGCATGACTCAGTATTATATTTTCCTATGCTTTTGTGCTAGTGACCTGCTTTTCTATGTCTTCTGTTGCATATCGAGCATGTGGATCTACTACCAGTTATGGAGTGTCAAACTGTGAATAAATTTTGCTATTATGTGTTACAGCTTTGAATGTTGCCTGCAAGAACTTGGGTCTTGAGGAAGGCATCATGGTGTGAGTGCGGTCTTGGATCATAATCTGGGTGAAATTGATTTTTTGTTTTGGGTAATTTATTTTGGGGCATTCCATCAATGGATGTTGTGCATTCTCTGTGAATCTTGGGTGCTGCATCACAAAAAATAAGTGCTTGTTCTGTTCATGACAAGGCCGTTATAATGTGGATTGGTTTGAATACTGTGGGAATAATGACTATAACCTCAGTTTCAATTGATGTGGAGTTTTCAATTTGGAAAGATGTAAATCACACTTTGGGAGGGATTTTCATTTAAGTTTTACTCTTGAGATGAGATGATCACATGGTATGGTTCATTGAAGTGTCAGAATACCCAATATTAGTTAGCACAGTTGTGATGGTCATCTTAAGTTCCAACCTCGGCATTAATGTATTGGGGTCCACAGAAATATGATGAAAAATACACTGGGGTTGCTACTGGCTATGTCTTTGTGAAGCTTATATTTCATCATGATTCGATGCTATTTGCCGGTCTTCAGATGTCATCAGTTCTTTAGTTTACGGAAACATCTAAGACTCCCTGGTGGTAATTGAAAATCTTTAGCTGCCCTCCCCTCATGCAGATTTGTGGTTTGGGATTGTCCTTATGATAATTAATGGATTGATTGGGCTACTTACATTTTATTTTCCTTTTTCCTTGACTAAATAGGGTTGAGTTGGATTGCCCACAGTAAGTATAATGGAAATCTACTTTTGCGGGCTTTGGAATTTCTGTTATTATTCCATAAGTTGTTTTTATAGTTTTATGTATCTCAGCTGGGGAATTGATACAGAGAGTTGCTGCAGGTCTCTTAAACTATTGGGTGATCATTTTCTTTGGGTAATTAGTCCTTTCAAGTTTTCCGTTATGTTATAGAAGGTATTCTTAGTGGCAGACAATAATGATCAATCAGACAGTCCTACTCTGGCTTCGTACGGTGCATGTTTTGAGCAGTTGTACCCTTGGGGTTTGGATTGGAATTGATTAAATTGTGTTGCTTTTGAGTTGTATTTTTTGGGTGTTTGGAATATAACCACATGCTGGGCTGTTTCTCTGGCTTCGTACGGTGCATGTTTTGAGCAATTGTACCCTTGGGGTTTGGATTGGAATTGATTAAATTGTGTTGCTTTTGAGTTGTATTTTTTGGGTGTTTGGAATATAACCACATGCTGGGCTGTTTCTGAAAACAAGTGAATGGTTTCGTAGCCGGTCAATTTTCGATATAATGCTGTTTTTGGTGGTTGATTACCTGTATGGTTCATCCTATTGGTTTCGCTGCTCTTTATTGAAGGTGCGGTTTCAGCTGAAGGTTTTGGAATAAGCTTGTACTGGGGTTTTGGTTTCTCTGTTGGTTGTTATTTTTAGGCTTATATCTGTCTTTGTACGCTGTCCTCGGTTGTGGACAAAGTTATCTTCATAATTCCTAGCTGGTCTTGTACTAAATTTGGTTGCTCCACATTCTGTGTTTGGGGTTAATAAATCTGATACGTTTAGGTTAGACACGTATTATTAAGCTGATAATGGTTTGCAAGATAGATGGATTTGGCTCTTGAATGTAGGAACGCTGGGCTTGTTTTTGTTTTATGAGGACTGAGTGGTTATCATTTGTGGTAAGTACAAGTAACAATCATTTGACTTGCCTATCCAACAATTATTTACTGGTACTGTGGACTAGTAGTTAAAAGTAACGGGGGCACTGACCAAGTGAACTTTTCATACTTTTCCATGGCCATAATATCTTTTTGTACTATTAATAGAGAAGATGGTCTGAGTGATGGTAACTGCCCTTGCAAACTTTGTTGATTGGGTCATTTGACAACTCTCATGGATAGCTGATCTTCAGGCATTATAAATACATTATTGCATCCATTATTTTCCTCTGTTCAGTTGGGGTTAGCTTATCTGTAGATTTTACTGCTATTTTTTTCCAGGATATAGAACTCGTGCAGGTTCTGTTTCTCCTATACGGCGTAGGGATGCAGATCATCGATATGGCTCTAATTTTGATCATTCTGGGGGTATGCCACGCAGCCGCGAATTTGGCAATGGGAAGGATCATGATAGATATCGAGACCCTTCACCACCTTATGCTCGAGGAAGGGGTGGTGGAAGGCCTTTTGGCAGAGGTTTTGATGGACCTGCACTTGGTCCTGGGCCTTTAAGAAGTGAAGGCATGAATCGAAATAATCCAAACGTGCGACCACGGGAAGGAGACTGGATTTGCCCTGATCCTTCGTAAGTCTGCGTATCACTTTTTTGCTCTGGATTTTTTTTTTATCAACTAGTTTTTCTTCCTTCTAATTTCTGTACTCCTTTAGATTCCATTATTTCTTGAAATTTTGGCCCAAGCTCTGTTTGGTTTTTATTTGTTGTGTTTTACAAGAAAGAGTTGTAATATTTATGATACTTTTTAATTAGAGAATTACATTGATTTTCATTTTGTTGGATCCTGGATTTAAAGCTCCTCTTACCAATTGTTGGTACTTTCTAAGTCCTTTCACAGTACTCGGAGATACAGTTTCTCTTATCATTATGATGAACAGAGTTAGAAATCTTTACCTTTTTAAGCACTTCATGAGTGAGAGTAACCTTCTCTTTTTTGCTATTTTTTCTCCCAACAGGAAATTTGACCTAGTGCCGATATAGTTTTTTGTTTCATCAAACTCAAATTAGTGAATACTGTTATTGATAAGTTTTATGCATCCAATCTTAAATTCTTCCTCGTTTTCTCATTATGTTTTCCATGACTCAGATGCGGCAACCTGAACTTTGCCAGGCGAGAGTACTGTAACAATTGCAAGAGATTTCGCTATGCACCTGGTGGAAGTCTTAGAAGGGGTTATCCTGGCCCTCCACTACCACCACCTCCTCCCCCTAGGCGATTCCCTGGTCCTCCTATGGATATTTCCCCTGGCAGAGCCATGAATGGCTATAGGTCGCCTCCTCGTGGTTGGGGCAGGGATGGCCATGGCCCTAGAGAGTTTGGAGCTGGTGGACCACCACCTTCTCGGCATGAAGGCAGGTTATCTGATCACATGAGGAGGGATCGGCTTGATTTTCCAGATGATGGTTACCGAGGGAGGAGCAAGCCAATGCCACCTATGGATTGGGGCCATAGAGACCGTGGAAGGGACAACTTCTTCAATGAAAGGAAAGGGTACGATAGACGGGCACCCTCTCCCCCTCCAGCTGCACCAGTTCCTCCTCACCGTGGGAGATGGGGACGAGATGTGCGAGAGAGGAGTAGATCCCCAATTAGAGGTGCACCTCCACCAAAAGATTATCGTCGAGATATGTACATGGAACGTGGCAGAGATGATCGAAGAGGCATTGGGCGTGACAGAATTGGAGACGCGTATTAGCATGGGTGGGAAAATATATTAGAGCCTAGAGGACAGCTTAGGAGTGTAGTGCTTTGCATTTTATTTCAAGTTCCCATGATAATTTTGCGAGACCCTTAACAATTCAATATCTATCAAGATTTTCTTTCCATTATTGACCAAATAGTTGGTAGTTATAGTTGTGTCTTCCCTTCCCTTATTCCAGTCTTCTGTTCTATCATAATTACATATTCCAAGTTGACTTACGTCAAACCTTAATAAAACGTTAATGATTGAATATATGAATAATCAGAATAGGACAAAGCAATTCTTGTATAATTTTATGATATGAATAATTAATAAACTATTTTCAAAATATTATGGTTAATAAGTGAACAATTTGAAAATAAAATTGAAAGAAATCAGCTAAATAATGTCAGGGGACAAAAACATATTAGTGTAAAAAAAAATTAAAAAAAATTAAACATTTATTACACGTTTGTGTTTTACTGTGATTAAAATCTAGACCGTCTATTAATGACCTCGTGCTAATAACAAACTCTCCCATCCCATCAATCCATCACTACATCGATAAAGTTTACCTTAACCTAGCTCTAGTTGCACATCCACGTCAGCAACTTCTCTGTCCATTGGCATTTAGCGCCAATTTTTTTTTTTTTACTTTTTTTTTTTAAATGTTCCTTCCACTCACGTGCTTTCACATTTCCCAACTCGCTTACATGGCCTGATATTAGTAGCGGCCAATCATTCACTTCTCCTGTACTCTACAACACCGGATTTCACCTTCTAACACGAATAACTTTGGTGAAACATTCATGAATTTCATAATCCGACGGTCAACCACTCACCACAACGCATTCCTATGAATTTTCGCCGTCTGATATTTTCTTTCAATATACACCGTTCGATGAAACAAAAAAGCAAATCCCACCCTTCAATATACAAAAAAAATTGAAATTTCAAAACATCTCAGAAGAGAGGGAGGAGAGACAGAAGAACAACTAAGTCCCTTTTGCTCTTCTTCGTTCCTTCCTTTTCCTTTTTTTCACAGTTCCCCTTCTCTTCACAATCACTGTACAGAATTCCATCTCTCCACGAGTTTTCTTCTAGAGTTTCTCTCTCTCCGTTTATGCGCATCCAGTTACTATCGATTTCTTTTTTTTTTCGGTTTAAAGAAAATCATCGGTGTGAATCTCGAGCTGAGCAATTTCATATTCTGTTTATAATCTGATACCGAAAAGGTGTCGAATTGGTTTTTGGATCTGAAATTTTGTTAATTAGTGTTGATTTTGTGAAATTTGTGGGATTATTGGAGTGTGATTGCTGGATTGAGCTTCAAAAGATTGGTTCTTTTTTAGAAATAAAAAGTGGTTTTCTGACAATTTAATGGGGGAGGGTGAGGAAGATGAATTCCCTCCAAAAAAAGTGCAATCGGACACGCAAGGCGGCGTCGGTGATTTTCCGACTAAGAAGCTCGCTAGGCAGCTCGATTTCACCGCCGGTTTTGGTGGAACTGTGGTTTTGCCTGAGCACCCACAGCCGCAAGCCGTGGCACCGATTACTCAGCCGCAGCCGCAAACTGTTGCGCCACTTGTGCCACCGTCCACGCTTACCACGCAGCCATCAGTGAGGGTTGTGTAAGTTTGAAATTCTTAAATCAAAATTGGTTTTTTAGAGTATCAACTTTCTGATTATTTTTACTATATGTTTCCTCTTACTGTTATGTTGTGAGAGCCGAGAGGTTAGGTTTGATTGCTCTCTTTCAGTTGTTACATAGTTCATTTTACACTTAAAACTATTTATTACAAGTTTCTTTATTTATCTTCTCAATTTTTGAGTTTTTCTTTTTGGGTTATATTGAAATTAAATGGTAGATTTGAGTGAGTCCTTTACTGTTGAATTTACTTGTTGATTCTCAACTGATTTCCTCTCTGGTTGGCGCTAGTTAATTTTTCCGAAGTTATCATTTCTTTTAATTTGCTGGTAAATATACTCTATCACGGACCTGCACAGTAATTTTCGGACGCAAAATTACTGTACAAATATGGCATTGTGGCAAAACTTTATATGGAAGTTCAAAGTACTTACATCAATTTTGTTTAACAGTACTTTTTCTTTCTCCAGAAAACCAGAATCCCCAAAATCAAGACCAAGACCCAATGTTGACGTCAAAGAGAGTACTCCAAAGAAGCAAAAACAGTGTAACTGTAAACATTCACGTTGCTTGAAGTTGTGAGTATTTCACATCTCTGTGCATTCTTTAAATGAAGGAGCATCATTGATGGGTTGATATATATTTTATGGAAATTGGTATTAAATTGGTATTATTCCTATTTGATTTGGGGCTGTGGTCCAACTCTGCTTATATACTGAGACGCTGGTTGATGTTGCTGTTTCGTCATGAACTTTTGATGATCAAACAGGGATGCATTTTTGTTTACCCTTTTTTTCTCCTTCTGCTGTTCAAGAAGTTAGATGTTTATGTGAAACTTTGGAGGTCTTTAGATAGAGGGGCTAAATTAACTTACTAGGTAATGATTTATTTCCATTAAAAACAAGAAAGTATAGTTTCTTACAGATTTTCTGTGAAGGTAATAGAATGCATCTCTATTTTCCCTGTCCTTGTCCACTTACCCGTCTCTGTGGTCTTGTGTATATGCATGATTAATTTATTCATTCATTTGTCATCAAATTATGGATTTCTTAAATCATATCAGATCATCGGGTGAGCTTGAAATGCTCAGTTGGGGTGGAATGACTGGAAGTTTTGGAATATTTTTGTATTATGTCTTTATAATACCTGTTAAGAGTATCGTTGATCAAACTCACCTCATACTATTGTTCTTTGAAGTAATTTTTTTTATGAAATGAAATATTAATGCCTTTTGACAACAATTGAAGAATAATAATACTTTTGAGGCTGAGTTAATTATTGGTTAGAGTTACAAGAAAATTGGGACCATTTTTTCCAACTCAGCTCAAGGATTTATATCTATCATAAAAGATAATGATTGATAATCAACAACGATTCAATCCAATATTTTCATTATATTTACTATTAGAATCATTATATTAATGGGATTAAACACAAATTATGCATAATTACTTATATCACTGGGCTTGGGCAAGGTTGGATAGCACAAGGCCTTACGTAATTCAAATAATTGTCATTCAAAACAATTATTAATGAGCATTTTAAACATATGACATGTTCCTTTTATATTTCATTGAGTTGTGTCACTTTTTATATTTTTCATGTACTAGGTTTGTCCCATCAATTTTGTCCTTTCCATTTGCAAGAACATTATTACTTACATGAAAAAAATAAGATTAAATCATATCTAACTTGTCTGTGTATTAAATGTTTGTACCCTCCTGCCAATCTCAATTGTCTAAGAACTGTTTATGGAGAAATGGCCGCTTCTTATTAGATGCAATTTTTTTTTTTTGATATTTAGCTAATATTTCTCTGTAACAGGTACTGTGAGTGCTTTGCATCTGGAATTTATTGTGATGGATGCAATTGTGTAAATTGTCATAACAATGTTGAAAACGAAGCTGCTAGGCGAGAAGCTGTTGATGCAACTTTGGAGCGTAATCCAAACGCATTCAGGCCAAAAATTGCTAGCAGCCCACATGGAACACGGGATAGTAGGGTATGTGGGCCAACTTTATGTACTACTTTTCTGAGAAATACGGTCTGTTGATCTCATTTATAAAATGCTGAGGTCACCTTGTAATTTGTGTAATGTTAATTAAGCTTTAAATGCTTATTGTCTGAACTAATTTAATCAAATGAAGTTGTCAAATTATTTTAGGTCTTTGTTTAACATGTTTAGGCATCACTACTTTTTTTTTTTTTTTTTTTTTTTGCATAGCCTTGTTGCTATGTAACTGTCCCGAACTGTTTATCATTTGTGCTGTAGTTGTAATTGGGAAAATCTTCAATGAAATTTTTTTTGCTAAGGAGAAAAGGGTGTATTTTTATGCACAAAATTTATATTATTCTATTAAAGCAAATGTTAGCCAGAGCATTTTTATTCCATATTAAGATGGTTTGTATTTGGTTGGCTTGCATTCAGCTTTGTGCATTATTTGCTATTAGCATGTGTACTGTTTTCTGGCTTTTGACAAAAATAAAGACTTATTCAAATGATTGTAGGAGGAGACAGGAGACGTTTTAATGCTGGGAAAGCACAACAAGGGATGCCACTGCAAGAAATCAGGGTGTCTTAAAAAGTACTGTGAATGCTTCCAAGCTAACATTCTCTGCTCTGAAAACTGCAAATGCATGGACTGCAAGAACTTCGAAGGAAGTGAAGAGAGACAAGCTCTCTTTCATGGAGATCATGCCAACAACATGGCATACATTCAGCAGGCGGCAAATGCTGCCATAACTGGGGCTATCGGTTCATCTGGCTATGCATCTCCACCTGTAGCTAAAAAGAGAAAAGGCCAGGATCTCTTCTTTGGGTCAACAGCCAAGGATCCATCAATACACAGGCTTGGACATTTTCAACAGGTAGGCTTGATATCGACATATATTACTTAGTTTATTTGGACTGTATTTGAAGAAGATTAGGTTTTTGAAGAAAATTAGTGAATGTTTCTATTGCAAAAACACTCTGTGTATGGAAGTCAAGTCTTCTCTGCCACTTCATGCTGATTTGTGTTGTTTAAGATTGAATATTCCACATAGTTATTTTCAGGCAGTGATTTCTAAGCTGATAATGGTAATATTAGGTGCATGTTCTCTTGTTTTCATTTAGGCAAACCATATTCGAGCTTCTGTGTCCTCGACCTTATCTTCTGTTCCTGTCCCTCGTTCTGGTAGCACTGCAGCAATGGGCCCTTCGAAATTCACATATAGGTATATGCATGGTTCTTTTGAACAAAAATATCTCTAATATGCTTATTACCTAAGCTAACATGTATGTTATGGTTCAAGGTCTCTATTAGCAGACATTATCCAACCACAGGATTTGAAGGAACTTTGCTCAGTTTTGGTGGTTGTATCAGAAGAAGCTGCGAAGACACTTGCAGGTACATGTAGAAAATTTTTATAGTTACCATCTCGTAGTTGTATTAGACTAATACATAATTAGGTCTTTAATTCAACAAGAATATTGACCGTGCAATCTTATATTCGACTTGTTTTAGAATCTTTTCAATTTTACAGTCTGGTGATTATGACTTGTTTTGAGAGTATTTGTTTTCCTCATCTGCACACAAACCACATAAAATAATTTTTTCGGTTAATTTGTTTATTGACGCTCATTTCTATTTGAGTAGCTGGTTGTTCATTACTATTTCAGTTTATGTTATTTTTGTGGCTATGTATATGATTTCTTGTTACATGCTTGGTGCCTGGTGGATTTAATTGGAGATATAAAGGACTTCTGCTCCATTCCTATTGAGTTTGGCTATTGTCATTCAGTTTATCAGGTCCTCTTGTCCCGGAGCTGGCATGATGAAAAGGGGAGGGGAAGGGGGGTGTTGGTTTGTTCAAGGAATTAATGTTTTCCAATATCTACTTGCATCTAAAATGTTTAATCATTAACTCAGCATATACTCTCTGTGCATTTGCTTCTGTAAATACCTTTTGAGTATATTTGCTAATAGGACTTCTCTTTTTAACTTTGAATTCTTCTAGACCAAAGAAATGCAACAGAAAAGCAGGCTGAAGATCAAACATCAACTTCCTTTGCTGCTTCAACTCAAGAAAGGATAAAAACCGAGAAAGATTCAGATGTTGAGAGAACTGTGACTGATGATTGTTCAAGCGCAAACCAGGCTGATAAAGTTGGCCCGGAAGATTCCAATTCAGATGGTGCTGATATGCCAAAAGGAAGGCCAATGTCTCCTGGAACTCTGGCATTAATGTGTGATGAACAAGATACTATATTCATGGGAGCTTCTTCTCCTAGTAGGCTAGCTGGACATGGCTGCAACACATCTTCACAGTTGTCTTATGGACAAGGCATAACTGAGGTTTATGCAGAGCAGGAAAGGATTGTTTTAATGAAGTTTCGGGATTGTCTCAATAGGCTCATTACCTTTGGAGAAATAAAAGGCAAGTTTGTCATTCTCCTTTTTCTTTTTCTTTTTTATTCTCTCAATTTTGCTACTTTATTTATTATTTTTTTTTGGTGATTGCAAAGGCTAGCTAAAGTTTCCAAATCGATCAAAATATCTTACGGGACTATGAAAAAATTTCAGCACTTGTCTAATATATATTACATACAGATTCTGGTGTGGATGTTCATATCATGAGAAACTGTAGACCTTTCTATAAAGTGAGTGAGCCGGAGTTGAGAAGTATATATATATAATATCAAAAACTATTATCGGTTTAAAAATATCTCCCAGCACATTTTTCCTCATCTGGTCAATTGTATGGTCTGAAACTTCTTGATTGTGGAGGCACTGAAGTTGGTTAGCCATAACTGGCATTGGAGTTTTCATGGTCTAAAAAATTCTTCATGTTTTCTCACACTTCACTTTTTGGGAACTAAACAATGCATTTCCATTATTCCTTACAGAAACAAAGTATTCATCATTAGCCAGGACTGATTTAGGGAGTCAAAAAGATGCACTCAGCAACGGCGTGCCAAATGGAAGAACGGAAATGGGGAATCATCAAGCACCTGTCAACAACGGTGTACCAAAAACCTTTGGTCTACCTACATCCAAAACATCTCAGATGGTTATTACAGCAGTTGCCGCCTCAAATAACGATTTTCCAAAGATTCCAGTTCTTCCTGGAGATAAAGATACCAAAACCAAGACGGAAAACAAGATGTAAAAAGATACTAACACAGCAGATCAGCCAGAGGTATGCACTCCATGTCTGTTATACTACACCATTGTTCATTCCGGCTTCCTCTTTGATGCAGACCCTCATTGTTGGAACTTACCATGATCTGATTTATTTCTTACGTTATTAATATTATTTATAAATCAAAGTTTCATTTTCTACCACTATTGGCGTCTAAAATGCACACGAATGACATTACACTATTACATGCCAATGACCATCATAGATTGTACTTGTAGATGCTAGGAAATTCCTTGATCCTCCATTCACCGTTTTAAGGAAAACAAAGAATAAGAATCATTTCAATAATTTTTCATGGAATATGTAACTTAATTCCATTGAATAGTAATTGCATAGTTTTATTTTGTTTTATATGTTTTTGGTCCAATTTAAATGGAAGGGGATGAATCATCTTTGTAACGAATGGGAATGAAGCGCCAGTTTAATCCATTTATAATCTTTTCAGCTTTGTAAATAATATAAAGAGGAAAAAGTGGTAATGGATTTCCAGAGATAACTGGAAATTGATGTTTAATAGTTCGTTCCCCCATTTCCTGGTATTTAAAACAAATGTCTTTTGTATTTAAGGGTGAGGCGAGTGCGTTTGATTTGGTGAAGATGATGAGATGCTCTTGCTACTAAGATAAGGATGGAAAGCTCTTTGGACGCATCAACATAGACAAATTTGGGATAAAGAAGACGGTGGCAGTTGTCATCTTCATATTTCCCTATCACATGTCTAGTGAAATCAAGATGTGTTGGGAATTTACACGGAAATTTTTATTTTAATTATTAATCACATGGTCCACACGGAAAAAGTAATCTCTCCTTATTCCACTCACCGATATGAGAAACTAACTACTACAACTTGACCGAGGTCGTGTTAATAATGCGGGGCTAAAAGGTGTACTCACAAAGTTCTTTTTAGAGTAAACGACATTTTCCCACCCAAAGTTTGCCTGAATAGCACTTTCTCACCCAAAAATTTTTAAAATACCATTTTTCATCCAAAGTTTATATTTCGTTTACTATCAAGAATGCACTTTTCGATTCAGTAACTAACGGAGAGCAAATCTCAGTCCAGGTTGTTGGAGATTTTGAAGAGGGGATGTCGATGAGTCTTTTAGTGGTGACATGTTGAATTTTGGTAATCGAGATTGGTCGAAATCTGACTTGAAAGAGACGGTTGTGCATACCATAAATCGCTCGATTGCCAGTGATTAGAGTCGTCGACGAAAGCAATGTTTGAGGGGTTTTGTGAGTGATAATCGGAAAAGAGAATGGTGGTGGTATATGATCACATAGATGCCGAAATCGGCCAATGATTGGCTGGAACATAAATTTTGGGTGAGAAAGTGATATTTTAAAACTTTTTGGATGGAATATGTCATTAAGACAAACCTTGGGTGGGAAAAGTCGTTTACTCTTCTTTTTAATGACAAAGTGACCTGCATGGATTGGGTGTTTTCAACCATTACTTCTAAATTAAAATCTTTAATGCTCTAATGTTAATATGGTAGACATTTACAGATTTTCTGGTTCCATTCTGCTTTCAGATATGGCCTCAGTTTACTTTCTTATTTAAGTTATAAGCGTAGAAAAGCTTTAAATACCGCATCCAGTTGAATTTTGAAGATACATTCTATAATCTAAAATTTGTCAAGGCAACAATAGTTGTTTAATAATAAATTGCTTAAATTGATAAGAGAGTATTATGTTGATACTAGTTTAGCAGATCCAACAGTACTTGCAAACCCTCTTGACTTCCATTCAACAAATGACTCAAACAATTCTACCATAGGAACATAGAATGGAAATACCGTATACATTTGAAGAC
>WYDK02000014.1:4148102-4162011 GCA_009867345.2 Toxicodendron radicans
TTGACAACCTCTCCGGTTCGGGTTACCATTTTCCACTATTCACCAAATCCCTAATTTGATCGTCGGCGAACGAGGGGATACCAAGTACTAGGGTTAGAAGACTTTTGTAGAGTAGAGGTCAGTGGTTCAAGGGGTGGTGTCGGATTTAATTTTGGATTTCACTGTTCAGACCGAGATCCGGTACGAGTCTGGTTTTAAAACAATGATCTACTAGTTCCCTAGGGATTAGCGTTATATTACCTAAAATGGGAGAGCTTGATTGCTTTATTAAAGAAGTAGATGATTGGAGTTGGTAATAGTTAAAAATCAAATTTAAAGCCTGCTAAAGTAATGTTTATACTTTCAGAAGGATTAGGTAAAGGTAGTAAAATGACTCTGTAAAGGAGTACCATTTAGTGTAGAGCTACCAAGGCAGGCAGAATTAATTGTTAATTTTCCCATGTTTGATTTGACGCAGCATTTGTTCCAGAAAATTTATCCAAACACTCCCTTAAGGGATCAGAGGTATTACTATTTACAGTTACTATCTTTAGCTTTGAAATGGAAAAAGGTTGACACGAGTGTAAGTAAAAAACTGGGGGCGCGGGGTCCGCGATTGTCGTTAAGTTAAGAAACTAGTAAAAGTAATGATGTTAAAACTACCATGAGAGGTGGTAGTTATTTTGTTGTAGAGCAGCAATTCAACTGTGAATGTGATCACATTCACGCCTTCCCTCGTCGTGCCTTTGAACGGATTCCCATTTCCCAACTTGTTTGTTTAACTTATTATTTGAGGATTCTGTTCTCAGAACAAAGTCTGTGCAGCACGCGTTATACAATAGCAAATGTACCCACAAAACCATACATCAAATAATCTGTCATCGATCTTCTTGTCTCTTAAACAAGCCAAATCTTAAAACCAAATCAAACCTCCTTCACTGTTCACCCTACCTCAAAGTCTATTCCACCGACTACAGACTACTACTTTTGTTTTGCTTTTTTGCTTGGATCTGTCTCTGTGCTCTTGAGCTAGATAATCTTTAGGTGAGAAGATGTTCTTTCATCATTCATGGTTGTTCCTTTATTCCTGTTTTACCTGCATTTCTCATCTGGGTATTTTGTTTCACTGCCTTTTTTATTTCTTTCTGTTCTTGTTCGTTTCTGTGATTTCGGTCTTGAATAGACTGTAGTGAAGGGAGTATTACCTAGGACAAACTAGGAATGATAACTTTGTTTCTAGTTTGTTGAATAAACTTGTACGCTTGCAAATGGAGTGCAATTAACTGAAAAATAGTCATAAATTGATGATATTCATGATGCTTTTGACTGTTATAATTCAGTGTGTTTTTGCTCACACATATGAAAGTTTAGTCTTTCTGCTCAAATCCTGCACATCTAAATATCAACAGAGCATGGAGACAGCAGTTCATGATTTGATTAGTTTTTTAAGGATCAGTTGAAAGAAGAAATTTCTGATAGCTTGGAGTTACCCTTTTGGAACTGCCCAGTGGCTTATTTTTGAAAAATTCAATTGGGAATGATCTTTTTTCATTTTTTAATTGAAATTACTTTTGTTTATTATAGCGGCAACTGAATAATTTTTTTTTCTCACAGAGCCGGACAAGCATTGTTTTTTGTCAGTTACAGACAAATTTATTAAGAAGTTTGTTGGAATATCCTAGTCCATGTAAGTATAATATGAGAAATTTGTTGTTACTTTTGGCTTTGATGCTTAGAATATAGAAGCATCTGACTTTGTCAAATGAGATTTTTTTTTTCTCTTTCACAGTATGCATCAAGATAGTCTGAGATCAGTTGTCTATAGATCATTTGTCACTTGTGATGATCCGAAAGGAGTAGTCGAATGTGGGGCATTCAGAAAATACAAAAGTAGTGCCCAGAAAATGGAGCATAAGATCAAAAGCCAAAAAGCGAAGAAGAATTCAGATGCATCTTTACCATCTAAGCCCGAGAAGAAGGAGGAGATGGTGACTAAAGAGATATCAGAAGGATTTCATAGTCCATCTTCTTTTCAGTTATTGGAGGTCTCAAGAGGAGCTCAGAGGCTAAATCAGATGATTGATTCATGGTCTAAGGGGGAAACCAATGAGAGACAATCTAAAGATGTTGCAAAAGATTTGTTGAAAGGAGCACTTGACTTGCAAGACTCTCTAATGATGCTTGGCAAATTGCAAGAAGCTTCGCAGTATATGGCTTGGTTGAAGAAGAAACAGTACAAGTCTAAAGGAGTAAGGAGTGAGGAAGCAGGAGGGATTGAGCGGTCGATGTCTTGTCAGTTTGGAGATCGAAATTATCAGATCGGATTTCAGAAGCCACGGCATTCAGTCGATGGATCTTCAAGGGATTGCTATGAGGAACTAAGAGAAGCAATCAGGGATGGCCTTAGTAGGCAGAATCTATTGCCAAATACTGAAGAAAATAGAGGCTTTGTTCAAAGAAACTTGGACTCAGCTTCAGAAATGCCCTCCACAAGCTCAAGTCAGTCTTCTATATCTCATACCAACTACTATAGTTCCACTGACGACTCCTTTTCATCAAAAGCTCCAGAGAAGAAGACAAAGGGTCCAAATTTGATTGCCAAGCTTATGGGGCTGGAAGAAATTCCCTCAAATCCATTGAAGACAACTCTCCAGAAACAGTTGAGGAATGAGAAGATTTCAAGTCAGCAGAGACCTATATTTGAAATTGATATGCCAATGGTAAGGAGGCCTCGATCAGTTGATCTGAGAAAAACTCCAGAGCGAAAGACACTGAAGGAGATTCTTGAGACCCAACATTTTACGGGACTTCTGAAAGACAACTCTATCAAAGAGTCTCAGTCATACCGCCATCATACCAGTGATTCTCATTCCCAGCAGAGGTTCACCCACAACAGTCCGCCAATTGTCCTTATTAAACCTCTGCGTGGTCCATTCCTGGAATCAGAAGAGCCTTTTGCACCAATGTTTCGGGAACATGGAGTTCAAGACTCAAAAATGATGCCAAGAAAACTGGAAGTAAGAGAGGAGGTTCCTTCCAACACAGTTGACCGGAAAGAGGGGTCTCTGACGCCTGGCAAAACAAGCGAAAAAACAAATGCAGAGGAGAAGCCAGTCAAGAGGCTTAGCAAGGAAAAAGCTAAGGGAAACAAAAAGGTAGCTGAGAAACCAGAAGAAAAAGAAGCAAAGATTAAACTAAGGGCCCCTACCAAGACGAATTCTACTGATCTTGTAACTCAGCAGCCAAAGAAAAAGGAGGCAGTAAACAAGAAAGTTGATAAGAATAATAATGCTGTGGTAAATGGCAGGACAACTGTAGAGAAGGAGATTGTGAAACCTAAAAATGGGTCAAGATCTCAAGAGCAAGCCAAGGTGACAGCCATGAAGGTCAGAAAGCCCAAAAATGGATCAAATGTTTCCAAGAATCAAATTCCCCAGCAGCGTATTAGTACTAAAAATGGCATCTCAACTCGCACAAAACAAACTGTAAACCACACTTCAAATGATAGGAAAAGAAGTCTGATAAAGAGGGAAAAGCCGGTCAGTGAGCCTATAGCAGCTAAAACAACAGTGAGCTTTTTTCTAACTTGTTTAAATGATGGGTGTTCTCTTCTAGATTTTATTGGGGATATAGAAGCAAGACCAGCGAGAAGTGCATAAACTAGGCTTCTTCACATAATTTAGTTTTGAAAGAAAAGTAAGTTTATTTTTGAAGAAATTTAACATAGTCTACAATTTATGCAGAAGGAGAGTGAAAAAAGCAAAGAAGATGACAACAGGATTGATTTTACAAGCGAAAAAGACTCCATCCCAATTGGAAGCAATAGTACAAGTGTAGATCAATTCGCAGCAGAGGAGGAAGCAGATGCCTATGACCTTCAGATTGGAGGTAACCACTTTTCTGATTATCATAAACTTAAAGTGCAGTGGCCAACCTCTATCAAATAAACACAATAATGCTGGTGATGTCTGTGTCCATGTTATGTTAATAATTGTAGGTATGTAAATATATTTTAGATTGATACTTTATCATTACATATTATATAATATAAGAGAATCCTAATCATTTAACGTTGTGGTTATTAATACAAATTTTAAGTTCAAACTATCCGTCTTATAAGAAAAGTACCAATACCATGAGAATATCCTTGAGTTAATGTAGTTGGAACTGTGGTCCTCATTTTACTGTTTTGAATAGAACCATAGCATTATTATTTGGATCAAGAAACATTCAAGAGACTCAATCGATAATGCTCGTGGGGCAAAGTCCAAATCAATTCTCTTTACTTGTCTGAACAATTGTTGAAGAGAACTAGTGCATTGATTCCGATAAGGAAAAGTTGGAATCTGTAAAAGCAGCGCCTGCTAAAGTTATTAATGTATTATGTCTCTATAGTTAAGTAAACAAAGTTTCAAAAGTTTATCTGACTTGGTATTTGTTTTTCATTGCAGAAAATTGCAATAGCAGTCAGAGTTCTCCTTCTCTTAGTGATGATATCCCGCTGGCCTCCGAACATCAGGTTCTGGGAGAACCTAAATTTGTTGAAGAAGTTAATGATGTTAGCAGTTACAACAGAACGGAGAGTAGGAGCTTCAAATCTGGAACCAATTTGGAAGTATTGCTTTCAAGCAGTCCAGCATTTGTGAGTCATGCACAAGAGCTTTTTGATCTCCAAGTTAATAGGCCTACAACTTTACTATCATCTGCGATCAAAGATTTTTTTGTTACCAATGAGAGACTCTCCATGGACTGTGCAAATGAACTTATTGAACGTAGAAGCCTTCCAGATGCAAAAATGGCCCATCCACTGTGTCTAAACTGGTTGAGGAATTCAAGAATCTGTATCTGTTTAAATCAGTTGTTGGAGGAGGTTTATGATGGGATTGAGACTCTAAAAAACTACAGGAAACTTGCTGGAGAGGACCTTCCTCCTGATAGTATATATGCAATGCTGGAGAGCGACTTAAAGTGCAAAGGAGTAGAGAGTGGAATATGGGAGTTTGGTTGGAAGAATGAACTTTCCTCGGATGACATAGAGCAAGTTGTGAATGACACAGAGAAGCTACTTCTGAATGGGTTAATTGAAGAAATTTTTACATAATTTCTGCTTTAACAATTCGTAAATGTTTGTTTTGATGTACAGACTGAACAGTCAGTCTTACAATCTTCTGTAAATATTTAATCCCGGTTAAAGAATTTGTTCATTAATTAGGACCTTGATGCTATCAAAACCAGTACATAAATCCAAGTTGCAAGAGTCTGATGAATAACTAGGACACTAGTTAGGTGTCAAATGTAGAATGTAACAATCATATGAACTATAATTTTGGTTGAAGTCTTCTCATCATTTAGTTTCACGTGGATCAAGTACAATTACACATCTACAGATACAAAAAATATTTTAATGAAATTGACTCCGATCCCACATTAAGTATTCGCATAGCTAACACTCATGACCATAAGCAACGAAGTCAATGATCTGATCTCTCAAATACTTAGAAATCAAAAGAGAATTTATGTTACCATCCGAACATTAGTGCATGAGATAGTTTTGAAAGCAAAGACTTAAACATGTGGGATGGGAGGGGTCACTTCAGGCAACGCAAGGTGTGAAATGGGAGAAGATGGGTTTTATGATTGATGTCTAATACGTTTGGTTGTTCCGTTCAGAATGTCCACGTTGCCAATCAAGCCAATCAAAATAAAAGACTAAATATTTGCCCCTTTGTTTAGTTTTTTTATTAATATTCTCAATAACATTTGTTAAATATTGATAGTGTAGTATTTAATGAAATGGAGTTTGAATATAAAAATGTGTTTGGTAATTTTTTTTTGTAAGTTTTTTAGTAAAATTTTTGAAATATTAATATTATTTGTTAACCTCAGCATTTGTTAAATTAGTTAAACAGTCTCACAATAAAAGTTTAAAAAATTATGAATGCATCCTCACTTATAAGAGGTCACCGTCGACTGACTACATAATGGCGTTCTGGCCGGTCATGTGTTATTATGACCTTTTTTCAGCTAGATCTCTGGCAGAAAAAAGATAGATTTGGCCGAAAACTGCTAGAATATATTTGACTGTTTCTAGTCAAGTCTGGCAGATCTAGCATTTTCCAGCTAGAAATCTGGCCGTAAAAGGCCATAACGACACACGGTTAGCCATTTCCGACTGATTGAGCTCCGTTATGTAGTCGGTCGACGGCGGTTGACCATAAACTTTTGGGTGGGGGTGTCTTTGCTAGCTTTTACATTTTAACTTTTTTAGAATAATATTAAAAAAAATATATTTTAATTTAAATTTTAAAAAATATTTGGAATATGATGAAATTTGGATAATATTTGTGAAATATTAAAACAAATGTGTATTTGATATTTATTGATATAAGACAGTGAATAAAATAGTGATACAATATTTAAGGGATGATTTGTTTAAATATTTAGTAGTATTTAATATTGTTTTGAATAACATTTTAAATAGTATTTGATAAATATTGGGTGGATAGTATTTGAATAATATTTAGATAATATTTGTGAAAAAAATATGTATTAATATTTGTTAAAATATGATTAAATTTAAATAATATTTATGAAAAAATATGTATTGATAAAATAAAATTTGAATAATAATATTTGTAAAATAATATATATTAGTATTTATTGAAATAGGATAATGAATGAAATAATAAATAAAAACTTAAAAAAGAGGGCCCAAGAATTTTTCACATTATTAAAAACTCGTGAGGCTACCAGGTTGGTATTTTCCATTGGTCAAACTTGTATCAACTATCACATCTCTTGGTATGACTGATGAAAGCAACATTGGTTCAATTATACATACACCAGGACATTGGACATTGGACAAAAGAACACCAGAAGAGGCAACACGCTTATCCCTACTGAGAGTGACAACTGGCACAAAAAGAAACAACGGATTCTTGAATCTTGATAACGATGATGATAATCATGATTCATGAAAATAAACTATGTTTGGTAATAATCTTGTTCCAAATAGATGCAACTGCTGATAATATTAATATAGCAGAATATGCAGTTTATGCATAATTCTTTCTGAATTGCTAAAATGAAAAGGGAGACGGGTATGGATTTAGAGTACAGTTAAGTAAAGCGGTGGTGATAGAGAATTGGAAAAGTGCATTTCAACTACTAGTCTGCCATTTTTACAAAACTGATCTAGCTAATTAACAGTAAAGCTATCTTACATACCCAGAAGATCAATAACACTACTTCATCAGCACTCTCTCTAAAAGAGTAGTAACAGTAATAGCTTCTACTATTAAGAAGAAGCTGCCTTGAAGATAAGGAAATTGAGGGTCTCTAAAGCAAAATAGACGAAACTCCCTTGTGTGTGAGTGAAAAAACAACCAAAGTTGGAACCCACCACACATTGCCATCCACCCCCATATCTCTTATCAAATTCCTGCAAATGCAAACCAAAAATATTTCACAAAGCTGCAACAAAACTTTAATAACTCCAGCTCAAGTAGAACACGAGGAAACAGGTCTTACATAAAGCATAAATTGAAAAAAAGAGGCCGAAATCATAGAAAAAAAATATATATACCTTTTTGATGTGGCCAGCAATGGATATGCAATCAACGACATCATAGAGATCAAGTGCTTGAGAAGCACAAGCCATGGCTTGGATCTGCATCTTCACTGGCATATCTGCTTCCTTAATCATACCCTTACCTTCCAACATCTTTCTCCCGAATCCCTGAAAGGATTAATCTTTCTTTATATAGATATATGAGGTTTGAGTGATTAAATTATTGAAGCAATTATAACAAAAACCTTAAAAGGCCGAGAAGCTTATCTCTTTCAGCATTTACATCCAAGAAATGACTGATTTATTTATTGCGTGTGGAGTGGCACAACTTTATAGATTTCAGACTCAACTTTTGACACTTTTTGTCTCTATTCATAATTTTCCTCTTTTTATATTTGGTCCTTTATGGCAATGCTCTGCGTAGAATCCACGTTCGCCTAATAGTAGTTCATCAACATTTGTCTCTCCTCACTTGTTCGAATGCAAATACAAGAAATTTCTTTAGACAAAAAAAATACTTATATACTCAATTTCTGTTTAAGTGGCGTATTTGGAATGGTCGGCGGTTGGTCAAACATTGACTTTGGTTTGTTCAGAATTCTAATTTCCGACGGCTATTGCACGCAAATTTTAGAGGGCTTAATACAAGTCAGACTCAGGAACCCATGAGAAATCATTATCTGGGCCGGTAGGCCCTTGAGACCATGTCCAAGAGTTGACGGGTCCTTTGAGAAAGGTCGTTGGGGAGAAAGGCCCAACGTCAACCATTCAAACTAGAGGTGGCAGTGGATCCTATTATGGGCCCTGTCGTGAAGTTTCAAATTTCGTAAGTCGATTATATTGTGTCTGTCTAAAAAATTTGCAACCCTACAACACAGCCTGTTATATACCATGTTATGCCCTGTTCAGTGTCATGGGTCGTGTCGTATTAGGTTTTTTAATTTTTTATTAATTTTTTTAACATTTTGTGTCGTGCCTACTGACCCACGGACCGAGTTTTAAGGTCCAGATACGACATAGATACTAATGGATCGTGCTATGTCGTACCTATTTTCATATCGTACCATATCATATCTTAACTATTTTCGTTTTGTATCATCTCATGTCTTAGGCTGACACGACCCACTGCAACCTCTAATTCAAACACCAAAACCCCTCCAAACTATCTATACTTTGGTTAATGAAGTATGTTTTTCTTAGAACATGAAATGAGTTACATTTATTATTGAGCTATAAAGTTACAGATATGCCCCTGGTAGCAAGGAGCTGGCAGACAATCATTGGAGACAGCTCATCAACATTAAACATCGCATAATCCGCAATTAATCAAACGGTACAAAGAGGAACAAGACGCATTAATCTCTCGAACTCCTCACATGCCTATCGCCTTATTCTTATTATCTAATTACTTTCTCCCTTAATAATCAGCACCAAACCCCACACTATTACTATTATATTTTAAATTATGAAATTAATTAATTAATCCAAACACTAAGACACCGCATTGGGGAAGCACATTTCAAAGTCGTTTACTCATCTACACACTGTTTTGTTTTGCTTTGAAAGGGATAACAGCTGGGCTAAGGAAGAATTGAGGTCTCTAGGGTTTGAATTCTGAAAGAAACGGTGTCGTCTGTTGCTGATGGGCGATGAGAAATCAACGATCGTCATGGCCAGTAGAGACCGGGAGAGAGAAAGAGATCGAGAGTTACTAATTCCGGTGGCTGACTCCGGCGACGATGACGGATCCTCTAAACCTTCTTCCTCCTCCTCTTCTTCTTCGCATCACGCTGGTCGCGAGGTCAACTCTCTTCTTTTTTCGTCTTAGTAAATTTACTTTTTTTTTTTCTTTTTATAAGTATTTAATTTATTTATTTTTCTTTACTCCTGTTGTTACTAATTTTGGCATCCAGAGCTATATATTTTTGGGATATTGTAGATGATTTCGTTGTATCAGAGCTCAATGCACTCAAATGAATACAAGTGCTTCAGCTTTCAGATACATTTGATTGAATTAGTGAATTGGATGGCCTTTTTAGAATTTAGATTGCCTTTTCTTTTTTATTGTTCATCCATATTTTGTTTGAAAGATTGATATAGTTGACTGTTGATATTCAACGGATGGATAGTTCTATTGTGTTTTGCATGGCAGCAGCTGAATGGAGCTTCTAAAGTAAATGAAAACCCTTCAAAACAAAATGAGTAATTCAGCAAAGTTTGTATTGGCCCTGTACGAACACTTCTTGTGTTGGAGAAATTATTATATAGGTCTGTTGTATTATTTTAGTTTTAGGACCAATGAGTGTGTGTTAGCCATGTCATGATCCGCATGTATTATTTACACTCATTAATGCATTTGTTCACACTGGATATGATGCTGTACTGATAAATTATACATATTGCTAATGCATATTGTTTGTTCTTCCAGTTGACATGGAATTAATATTCTATGCAATAGATATGCTTAGTAGTGTTACCAATTTTCCCTCTCAGTGGTCTAATTTGGATTATTGGGTTTTACCTTCAAATGCTATGTAGAGCACACTATAAGAACATTCAATTTTTGTCTGACAAATTGTTTTATGTTTTGCTGTTACTCTGTAGACTTTTTACAAAGTTGTTAGGAGCTGGGCTTCGAAGAAGTTCATGACAGGATGGTGCGTGATTTTTCCTTTTATCTCCTTTGTTCTGTATAAGTAAATGAATATGCTATATCGTTGACAGTTCTTTGGATATAATAAAGATATCAATTGCTTAAAAGAATTTGGACCTTGCATGTTTTTTGCTTAAACTGGTTAATGTTCACTGGTATTGAAAATTTCCCACCATTCCTTTGAAAGTTCTTTTATGAGTAAAAGAACTTGCACCATTAACTGATCTGTACTGTAGAAGTTTCCGGTTGCTAGATTTGATATTGTTATGAGTTCTTTCTAAATTCATTGGCTTAAGGAGTTTGCTAGGGCATTTAATAATGTGTGGCACAGAAATGATAGGTTGGAAATTGGGGCTGTGGGAATAGTAGGAGCATGTCATGACTATCAAAGAGTTTCATTCTTAATCATTCAATTTTATTTTTGACCGTGCCCTTTTAGAAATTTTGATCTTTGAAGAAATCCTTTTCAATTGAATATGAGTACAGATTGTATCAAAAACAATTCTTGAAGACTCCGTTTTGCTATGGCTCTCGGGGTTTCCTTTAATAAAGTAACTGCTTATGAGTTGCCTACTCATTCGCCACATCTAGGATTTGACTTGTATCATTGATAAGTATTGGAACTGAACCATTATGACAAGGAAAAGAGTGACACTTTTTGAATAAATGATATTTGGTTTTACTCTCTGATGCTTCATGTTAATGCATCAGTTGACTACTAAAACATCACCCACTTTCTCTTCACATGTCATGAATTTCTGTTTCCATCAATAAACAGTGCTTCTACTTTACATGATGGATTTAGGAACTTCAAACTTCCTGAAATTTGTGTCGATAAGAAGTGGTCACGTGCTAAACCTTGTAAACCTTACTGCCATAGTTCCTTTCAGTTTATCCTAGCCACTATCCTATTGCAGTGATTCTTCCTAAGAAGAATGCCAATCTTTTGGTAATTTGTTTGCAAGAGGTAGATCTGTTACTCCTATGACATTCCTTGTACTATGCTTAAGTATATTCATCAAGTAGTGGGAGATGTTTTATGAGCCCCAACTATGGATTTAGTAAGGCCTTGTTAATGACTTTGCTAGTTGAATTGGAATTTTTGAACTATGAGTCCTTTCAAATTGAGCAACTAAGGGAAGAAGACCATATGCATGTCATGAAACACCATGAGACTGAAATTTTCGAGATGCCAAGTTCATAAAAAAAAAGGGATTTGATAATAGTATGAATGCATGAAGTTGTCCTGGTGAACAATTGTTATTCCTTTGTGGACCCTCCAAATATGTTGGTAATGAGTTTGTATTTTTGTAAGTTTAAATGTTGGCTGTTTTAGTTCTTAGAATCTTGATTGTTGTGTTGAATGAAATAGTTGCTCATTTTTTTTAGTTGTTTTTTGGCAGTGTCATCCTGTTTCCAATAGCAGTTACTTTCTATATCACCTGGTGGTTTATTCACTTTGTGGATGGCTTTTTCTCTCCAATCTACGTTCAACTAGGAATTGATATATTTGGTAAGCATTGTTCTTTTATCACCAGTTCATATGTTGGCTAATGCAAAGCAACTCCTTTTCTTGTCATTTAACATGTTGGCTGACTCGTACACATCAGAGATTGCCTTGACAAATTCATTTTTCTTTGTGGTAGCGTGAAATTTGATCACTTAGGTTATGAATTGCGCAGTTTTTCAGTAATTTCAATATGTGTGATGCAACAACTTTTTGACCATTTTAATGGAATTAGAAATGTTGCCAAAAGGTGGTGAAAAAGATTTCATTTTTGATAACTTTGTCCAGTTCAGTATACCAAGAAATTAGGGCTTTTCTTTTTCGTCTAGTCTGTTCCATTTGATAGATTGTCTGGTTGACTATTCTATTTGTATTCTGATTTAAGTTGCTGAATAAATTCATCCTCTACATTCTTATTTGATAACTTGACTTGTTTTTCCCTTAGGTCTTGGGTTTATAACTTCTGTTACATTCATTTTCTTGGTTGGGGTGTTCATGTCATCATGGTTGGGAGCATCTGTCTTGAGTCTTGGTGAGTGGTTTATCAAAAGGATGCCATTTGTTCGTCATATCTATAATGCTTCGAAGCAAATTAGTGCTGCCATATCACCAGGTGTGCTTTTAGTTGATGACCTTCTTTGATTGGAATGATTTTTGGCATGAGGAATTTATAGTCCATATCACTCTATTATTACAGATCAAAACACACAGGCCTTCAAGGAAGTGGCAATCATAAGGCATCCACGTATAGGTGAATATGCATTTGGGTTCATCACTTCATCTGTTGTCCTCCAGGTACGCAAAATGATTTTTCAATGTGAAACTATCATATGGCACTAAATTAATTAGATATATATATGTTATATGCAATTCTATAAACCCATTCACCTTCAAAAATTTAATGGGCTTAATTGTGTTGGCATTCACTAACACGACCCGTCCCAACCCTCCCTATCCCATAGGCTCCGAGCGCACCTATAGGACTCAGGTGATCGAGACGTGTCATGTGGGAAAACTGAAAACTATACATCTGTTTTTTTGAATAACATCATAAAACGTTTTTCATTTCTTTCATCATAAATAACTTGTCTTCAAATACATTTAAATTTTAAAAAGGCACATGGTATCAAGTATTCATATTCTTTTACAATCAAACGTAAGATCAGCATGGAAATAAACATAATCTTTCAGCGGAAAAACACATCATGCCATGTTGCACACAAATGAGATGATGTTGTGTGGCCCAACCTCGAGTGGAATCACTCCTCGGCACGTTCTCCTAAATACTCAGTGAGTGGGTGCTTTTTGAAAACATTTCTAAACATCTCAATATGCAATAAAACATTCATACTCATGAAATCTCATCTCTAATAACATATCAAGTAAAATCTCAACCATCACTCGTAACCAATATTGAAATCTCTCACCACAACTAGTACTCAAGGTAAGGAGAATTTACCCTGCAAGATTTATCATCGTGCAGGTAGAAACACTAAATCCATCCTGCCTGGTGGAGTCCTGCATCACTCTGGCCTTTGAACCCAGTGAAATCCTACATCGCTCAGACCGATATATAGAATATATCACACCTAGCGAAATCTTGCATCGCTCGGGCGGAATCATAAACAATCATATGCATTCATACGCATGAGCAAAGTCAAACTGAATATGAAGGGGATGGGTACTATATAGGGTGGTTTGAAATCTATTATCATCTTTATACACATTCTCATAATATCTCATCATATCACATGTCTTCTCTCATATGCAAAACATACATATTAAACCAAATATATCTAGTATAAACAAAGGGGTGTAAATGTAAGTTTTGCAAACATGTTTCAAAACTGACAATCTCAGCCCAAAAGTTCAATGTTTCATGCAAACACTTGCCCAAGCAAATCAAGATTCATTTTGTTCAAGCAATTTCACAATTCAACAATCAATTGTAACAAAACTCATCTTCAATGGATCAATTAATAGATTAGGATAAAAATGAACAGTAGCACATTTTGCAATTCATTTTATTTATAATGAAATTAAGATAAACTTGCAAAAAATAAGAGTTTAGGATTTTCCCACTCATAACTTGTGTAGCTCAACATAAATGGCAAAACTCTTCTAAATATTTGGTTCTCCTTTCCTTTTTAAGTCAATTGTGAAGAAATTAGCTTAAAACCCTAAGATAGAAGAATAAGGA
>WYDK02000014.1:4259015-4269290 GCA_009867345.2 Toxicodendron radicans
AAATACTGCTGGGATTTAATTAGGTTTAGCTGCAGGTTAATTACTGGATAAACAAGAATCATAAAAGCCTCAAATCGCTAGATTAATATCCAAGGTTTTGAGGGAGAAAAGGACTGTAAAGACTTAGATTATGACAAGATTAACACTATTTAATATTATAATTAAAGTTTTATGTGTTATATCATAAGTTACCAGCCCATTCTTTAGAAATTTATATTATACAAACCCAACAGAAAAAGACATACATAATCAATCTATATTCTGATTTGCATTCTAAATGTGCGTCGGTGGTGTTTCTTTTTTGTCATAAAGAATTAAGTTGTGGAAAGATTTATAAACAAGAACATAATGTTATCACGATGTTATGAAATAAGTAACTTTTTCTTTAACTTTTCTAAGATATCAACTGTTATGGGTAAAATGGGGTTTGCATAATAATGATGTCATCCGACCTGTAATTATGAGCATAAACAGAATACTCTCATCAATAATTTTTGGGATCCCAGAGGTGAAGAAATCAGTTCTCTCTCAATAAATCTTAGTAACGACATGTGTAATTTATTGTGTTCGCTCATTTGGATCGCAACGATTTAATTTGTAACTGCAGTATTAATATACGAACAATGGATGTAGGAGTTCGCTATCAAGCCTTTGAACCATTATAAAAACGACATGTGTAATTTATTTTTCAGCACTAATTAACGAATTGAAAACAAATCAGATCGTCCTAATGATCAATAAACCTATAACACGTGTCTAATCAAAACGACCTACAAGTTATTATATTCATTAATACAATTTCAGACATCAACATCAACATTGTATGATATATATATATATATATATATATATATATATACTTCTTAGGCATTAACATTCTTAAAAAAAGAATACATAATTAAGCTCTCAAAAGGCCAAAAATATGAATTGATAGGACAGTTTTCGCATTTTTGTCAACTTAAATCAGTTAAAAGACTTTTTCATTAAATCTTTGCGTCCAAGAGTTAAAGAGTAATAGCGTATGAATATATTCTTTAAAAAAGATATAAGTGTTTATACTAATTTTTCATGTAGATTGACTACAAGGGATGAAAAAATCTGGGTCCTGGCCCAATTCCAAGGAACTGGAATCGTTTGGCTCCTTGGATTTGAAATCGAACCAGTCAATTTTGGTTTTAAGTGCTTTGTAAATTTACGCGTACCCCTGATAATAAAAAAATGATAAATATACCCCGAAAAATTATAAATACACTCACAACAGTTTATAAAAATTACAAATACACTCCGAGAACCTGTCGATTTTACCCAAATACCTGGACCTCGGTTCCTAATCCAATTCCTGAAGTGGTGGAACCAGAATCATAATCGATATAGGATCGATTCCGGTTTTAGTTTTACCATTTATCCATACTCATCACTAGTGACTACATACACTGTTGTTGGGAGTGATAAATTTGGCCTCCAAGCCATAAGTAAGGGTATAATTTAATTAAAAGGGCAGCTTAATAATGAAAGAGACAGAGTTGTTTATTCCTTTATTTGTCCTGATTCCAAATTCATTTAATTTGGCCATGTGTGAATGTAGCAACTATTTAACACCATAAGGTCCCCAGCAAGTCCTTTCATGTTCACACTTACATTTCCAAATAATCAATGCAGGCGAATTTTACCATTACATTTGCCACTCAAATTCCAAGTTTCTTCATCTTTTGGTGGATGGATCCCCAACACATCATTGGTTTAGGTATGTTTTATAAATTAAGGGTATCCGTATAAGTGTTTTTTTTATATAAATATCTTATGATATATACAAATAAACCTCTCTATTTTACTGGAAGTTTTGAGAAAAATACATTTTCATAATGTTGATGCCAAAAGTATGCAGCAATGAATTAATGGACTAGTAGGTCACAAACGAACAGACTAGTTGGTGTTTACTGGTGAGGGCATGAATTTCTTTAGTTAGTTTGTTAGATCACAGATAAGGTTTGATTGCAAATATAAAGTAAAGGACGCGGTTAGCTTTTTTAAGTGGTTTAGAGGCTAAATAGTAACTCCTGCGTCCATTGTTTGTGTAATTGAAATAGGTTACATTTTTTTACCGCTAATGATCTGCATACAAGATTATAATAGTCCGAAAATATAAGTAAACAACTTACGAACTGATTCTCTAGAGAGAGGTTTCTTATAGTGTGAGAGTGTGAATTTGAGAGTTCTAAAATATTGTGTCGTCCTCCAAAACAAAAGCAAGACATCCCTATTTATAGTGATTTAGAGATCATGCCACTTGATGTATGATGTCATATGGTTGACAAATATCTTTATACAAATCTTCATGGAGTTTATGTTTGGGACAGGTGGCATTTAGAGAAAACAGTTGTTGTTGATGTTGTGTAGCTGATGTTACCATTAGACATATGTCGCGATACGATAGGTCGCAACAAAACTTTTTTAGGGTTGACATCACCTGCAGACAGGTGTCGCGATCTGACAAGTTGCGTGACGTCATCACTGTTTACTTATAACAACATGACGATTTTACCCATAACACATAAAAATAAAACATATATCAAATCATTTTCGAAAAAACAATAACAACATGAAATATACTTCTAGACTATCAAAATATTTGAGTAGCTTTTGTGATTCAATCTGACTAATGAATAAATTATGCTACTAAATTCAATGAAAAGTAAATCATGAAGCTAATAAGGTGGTTTTGAAGTGGCGTTTGGGTTGGTTGGTTGGCATATTCTGCCGATTTTCAATAGAAAATGTATTAATTTCTGAACTAAAAAAGGGACACCTCTCTCTCAGCATTTAAGTAAAACTGAAAAAATTGAGAACACAAATGTTTAGGTTCATATGTTTTCTGTTCCATCTGCCTCGGTAGGTTAGAACAATGTCTTTTTCAAAATCCAAATCCAAGACAGGGAGAGTATTGCAACCATTTCCATTGGTTAGACGAAATTGTAACAGTACTATTATTCATTGTCATTTTACAAGACTCGCTGGATGCAACAGCTGCCATGCACTCTCACCATTTTCATAGGTTTTTTTATCATTTTAATGGGTTGTCATTGTATAATTATAAAATAAAAAAACACTTATAAATAAAGAAATTTTGGTGCACAATTCATAGGTGTCCATACATTGGGGGGTGAAATATTGACAAAATAAGGAAGTGTGTACTTCGTCTGATCCAAAATTCAACCCTTATCTATAATAACAAAGAGCACAACTTGGCCTAAACGATAAACTTGAGTAGCTTTCATGACCAATTTGGCCACAGGAAAGCTTGACCATGACAATCTGTCGCTTAGTGAGGACCAAACATCAACTTACAAATCACAAGCCTCAAAACTCAGTTCCTCTACCATGTCGACACTGTTCTCTTCACGGCTGAGGAACTGAACTATTTGTGGTACATACCCATAAATTCATTTAAAAGTTAGCCAAGGTTCTATGGTACAAACAGTTCAGTTCGTGTTCAGAAACGCAACGCAAACCTATATATTAAATACTATTAAAAGAACCAACAATGGATTGATGGAGTGATAAATGTTTGGAACCAAAGGATCTGCTCATCTATAGTCTTAAGTTCGAATCACAAGAACGACTACTAATATTGTTGACCACGGACCGCAAGATTTGTCCTGTTTTGAAAACCTTGTTTGGGTCAACGGACTAGTCGAGTTGCGTGCAAACTGGCCCGAACATCCCCGATAACCAAAAAAATAAAAGTACCATTAAAAGAAAACAGCAAAGCAAGTGACATGGAGTTACAATGCACTGGTTTTCATTGGCTTTATACAAAGGAGATGATAGAATGCACTCTCACACACTCTTTGCATATAAAATGATCTCCCTTTCTTTACTATACAAAGCAGCAGTTTCTATAGACATCAAACTAATACATCAAGTTTAAGCATGCTTATGGACAAAGCCTATCATGGAAAGAAAACTCACCCGAGATTTACAGCCTCTGTAAAACACCCAAATCAACAACCGAAACAGTATGTAACATTTTCTCTTTTTTTTTTTTTCCTTTCCCTTTCTTGAGGAGCCAAACAGCTGTTTTATCCAAGTTAATAAAAATATTACATTGCTGCTTAGCTTTTAAAAAGAAATGCCGATGCGCAAACGCATCTATATTTAATTTACTCTAGCTCACAAGTCAAGATAGCAAATGACTTGAGGTAACAGTAATGTAGATCAAAAGAAAAAATTTATTCACTCCAAACACCCACTGCAGAAGCCAACATTCCACATGCGACAAGGAGAAGTGATCATATACCGGGAACAAAATCTCCACCAGAAAATAAATCTATTCATCATATAAAATCCCGCCAAATTCCACTTCCGATCAGTCAATTGCCATGATCTAGGGCTTTCATTAATCAGGTACCGGAAGAAGATACCAAAACATGATATTCATTCAGATGCTTTTGAAACTGGGCCAATCGGGTTTGCAGTTGCAGAATTCCTGCAGCCTTCTGTGAAAGTATTGTGTTTAATTTAGAAACATAAACATCTAGTTGATTTCCCGGTTGGTCCGCTTCAACCAGCAAATTCATTTCCTGCATAAATATGGCCATATAAAAGTCGGACTATAGCAGACAAATAAAACTTGACACGACGAAAGATTTTCACTTACCTCCCGAACTATATCTATTGTCTCCTCCACTTGTCTACGATGAGCAGACACAAGATCTTCCTCTTCCTAAATCACATGAAGATAAATTTCATTTGGCCATTGAAGAACAGATTGTAAAGGATATATTGATGGCTATAATATAATCACACCTTCAACAGGGCATTAAGATCATCATCTGAATGAGAGTTGTTTGCCTCAAAGGCTGGAATATCCCGCCTCTTCTTCACAGCATCAGTTTTCCGCTTATCCTCCAAGGCTAACATTTGGTGATTCTCTAGCTTCTTATTATTCATCCACAATGGTTTCTCTTGTTCATAGGTCTCTACAGAGTAATCATAATCATCTTCAGCAATGTCATCATATTGACCACCTCTTTGAGACTTGTAATAATCTGAATGTACAGATGCAGCCAAATTTCCCTCTGTCCTTCCACTAGGAACACGATCCAAATTAGAAGGTGGAGATGGTTCTCGGTCAATCTGTTTGGCCCACCCAAACCTGTTCTTTTCATTGGGAAGATCAGTTACATTGTCATCAGATAATAATTTAGTAGGTAAAGCTGAAGATAAGGGCAATGCAGTTGAATCTCTAAGATTTGACGATGAAGATAGTGGATCCCTTCTGGAGCTGTTCCCCTTCGAAAGACTCTTCACCCTGGAATATTTGTATCCATCAGAATAACTAGAGCAAAAAAGAAGTTGGTTTTCACTGTCACCCTCCTATTTGGGGAAAGCAAGGAGTTGGGTCTGGGTCCAAAGAACCAATTACCTGTCAGCATATCGCAGTGTGTTGAGAGTATGTTCACATGAACCAGAGCTCGGTGAGATACATGATATCATTACAGTTCGTGAGTCACCAACAAATGAATCTCTGAGAACTTCAGTCAGTTTACTCCCTCTGAAAGGTATGTGACCCTGGTCATTGTCCAGAGCTCTAATGCATTCTTTCAAAGCGAGTAAACTTTTATTTATTTCTGCACCTTCCATTCTGCAAACAGACACGAATAGTTAATTATTCATTGAATTCCACAGGTTTTGTAAACATTGGTACTCAGAAACTCTCAAAAGTAAAACACAAAGAAAAAGGCCAGGCTATCCAGTTTGTTAACTTTTGAGTACAGAAAATCTCTCACAAGAGGACTCATAGTGCTATTGCTTTAACAACCATAAAATGGGGCTGCTTTAATATCCAGATAAAGAAGTAATTAAACATTTTGAGAGATACCTTGTCTGTTTATCGTTATCAGTAGTATCAGCCCCCCGCTCACTTCCAGCAAGATCTATGAAAGACAACTTTCCTACAAGTCGAGCAGGCTTTGATTCAGCACCATCAGCTGATCTCTTGATGGCAAGCTGAAGTATAGCATGTGAACGGGAGGACTCCTCATTTGCACCAGTGGTGCCAGTGGTTCTTGTGGCATTTCCTTTTTCGATCAACTCCCTAATAGTCTCAACATGTGATACTCTGTACTCTTGCAAACCCACTATGCACACCTGCTGCTTCCCATCCTCCCTCATGCACAGCTTCCTGCAAAAGTTAAAATTCCATGCAGGAATAATGACTGCAGCTTTTTTTTGGTAGTCAACTTAAACATAAACTGAAATAACTTACTTTCGATCATTCAGGAGATCAAAAACTTTCCCACCATAAATCTCAAAGAAGCTGACATGCAATTGGAATCCTTGGTTCCAATGTCTGTGGTGCATTAATCTTAGAATATCTTGGGATGCTTTTAGGGGAAGTGGTTGCATAGTGTAAGTCTTTCCACTACCTGAACAAGAAAGTCTATATCAACTCAAGATGATTGACAATGTTGTAAAACAACTTAGCATTTGAAAGAAGATAAAGATATGACATTTATATCTGCACTCCAATTACAAAATATGTTGAAATATTATCAGACCACATTCGAAGACCATACAAACATTTCTATCCCAAACAAATTATACACTTAAATTTTCCGGAGAAATTGTATGTTACGACAAAGAGTACGGAGTATTCCAAAAATATTCAAGAATAATGTCCAGGGCATATCTACATATTCTCATATGCTTAATCAAGAATAATGTCCTGGATTTGCTTGTAAAATAGAGAAAAACATATCTATGTTCATGTACTACAGTCATTGCAATCTGATTTATTAAGATATCCTGCATATGAGGACAAGCAGCAAGAATGTCAATGCATCTGAGAGCACTTATTGCCAGTTGAGGATACCCAGACCACTTACCAGTTTGCCCATACGCAAAACAAGTTGCTTTTGTTCGTTGGAAAATTAGTGGGACTATGGGTTCCACAGTCTCAGAATATACCTGCGAGCAGAAATCCAGTAAATTCAGCTTGATTATACTAGCAATAGTAGCCAAGCTTAATCATAAACTCACCTCATCATTTGAAACATCTTCATTCAGCACAGCATCAAAAAAAAATCCATGTTTCTCAACATACTCTGTCAAGTCAACCTGCAGGGACAATAAATTGGACTTTTGAGGAGAAACGGGAACTAAACCACACGAACTTCCTAATAGCACATAAAATTATTGTGGAGAGAGATAGCCAACGATGAATTATTTTCAAAAAAAAAAAACAGTTAGAAAAGAAAAATATATTAGAACTGAGTAGACAACAATAAATTCGTTATGAAAGCAAAGGAATTCAGTAACTTATGTACCCTTCACGTTTACTTTCCATCTCCAATGTCATGAATCCACTAACACTAACCCACACAACAAACCTAAGCATCTATAAAAAGTTTTGGCAGAAGTCAATTCATGTGACCTCTGGATTTAATGACTTAAAAAAAAGTCCCTCCAAATGTTGAAAAAACAGTTACAAAATGATCCCTTGTGGGTTCCCACCTTCAGTTTTGTTTCATGAACCGTCAGAGAATTGGAATGTGGTTCTATGGTAATTATGTCTTCTTCTTTCTTAGCTATTTCCTTCTTATTCAAGGGTCTCTTCCGTACCTGCATTTAACATAATCACAATCAGTTTAATAATTTAGAAACAGCATAGCAGCACGGCAGAAACATTCAGATCTACTGATATCCTATTTGAATACCGAACCTCAAATTGCCATTTTCTTTCTTTATTCTTTGATGAGAAATTTAGCTATAAATTTCAACATCACAAGTTAAAACTTGTCACTGGCTGTGATTAAGGAGCTTGCTCTGCCAAATCGTCAAGTAAATGCCACACTGATATAACCAGCTAAAAAAATAAGAAAAGCATTTAAATGGCATGTAAGTGACCTACCACAACTTTGATCTTAGCAACATTATTGGATCTTTCTTTATCTGCCGACAAACTTTTAAGAAGACTATTCTCCTGAACACCTCGTGATCTATTTGCAAGTTTGTTTGTAGAGAAATTTGGTTCAGAGTCATCAAAACTTTTACCATAAACTGGCTGATGGAGGGAGTATCCTTCATGTACTCGGGTAGCCGGCATCTAGTGGTGGAATATATAAAGACATCAGTAGCCAGCAAATGCAATTTCAATTCATCGCAAAACACTCTATGTTTAATGAATTAAGAGAGCAAAAGTTATGTAATTGATGTGATTACTCATGCTCTAAGGGCTTGAAATTGTAGGACTGAAATAGGTATCAAACAAAATATAGACAAAAAGAAAAATCCGTTCGAGGACTGAATGCCTGATATGAATTGTTTGTAACCATGATCATACTGTAAGCTACCAATAAAATGGGAAATACTCCCATCATGAAAATCACAATGGAAAGTTGAAACTGATACATTTCAAAGCAACCTATCTTTATCTCAAACATTTTGTAAAAGCTTATGGCTAAAATTCAATTGAATTATCCAAACAATTAATGCATGTAACTAAATAATAAAATATTTTATTTAAAACAAAAAAATTCATGAGCATCTGAAAAGAGCTGACCTCAGGCAAAAGCTCGGTATCAAAGGAATGCAGATCCAGCAAGCCAGGGCTGAGCTCACCATGCGACACGTAGTCATCGCCAGTCCTCCTGAGACTCGTAGACCGGGAAGAAAGCGGCGGCGGCGTTGGGTCTGGTGACTTTCTGCTCATCCTTCCTCCGTATAAACCAAACTCCTGTACATTAAACTCATCTTTTCATCAGAGTCGGAACATTAAAGAAAAATGAATATTTTAGAGAGCAACGAACACCTGTGAAGGAGGAACGTTTGAAGATTGAAGCCATTTCGCATTGAAGGATGAGTCTAGGAAGTTGTCCGAGTACTGACGGTGGTGATGCGCCGTCGTATTAGATCTTGACATCTGTCTCCCCACCACATTCATTTTCTCTCTATGTACTTCCGATCAAAGTCGTCTCTCTCCTTAAACTCAAAACAAAAAATTGCCGGCCGCACAGTACAAAACGAAGTTTCAAAACTTTATTTCAGACAAAAATAAATTAAATAGTTAACAAAACACCAAAAAAGAAAGAGAAGAAGCTGTAATGGAGGTGGTTAGAGTTAGCGTGATGATATTTTGAAAGCTTTTTGTTCTCTTTAAACAAAGAATGTTGAGAGAAATGATTTTGAAACTTTGAAAAGGAAGACCAGGGCAACTCTCGAGGCATTGTTTAAACAGTTGTACGTAAATAAGAGGATAGGCGCGTGTCATTACTGCAGTGAAGAGGGAATACGACGCATGGTTGGGCCCACTTGCTTTTTTTTGAATGAGTATATGGAGTGGATTGTGTTTACGTGTTTTGTCTTCTGATATCGTTTCTTTTGCCTTTACCTGGTAAGCAAAGTGGAGTGCCGGACCACGTGAGTAAACAAGAGCGTGGCTACAAGCGCGCATGAGGTCCGTTTCCGTTCTGTGCTGCTGAGGCTGAAGGGGTCAAGTATTCCAAATGTGTGTTGGGCATAGACATAGACATAGTTATTGGTCTTCACGTCGTTTAGTGCATGACCCACTTTAGTGAATCGCGGGTAGTGAATTGATGATGCTGTCTGTCTGTCTGTGTTCTTTACCGTAGATCTTTCCCCGGTGTTTAGGTTTTTATTTTTTGGGTGGAGCCCATTTTGCAATTTTCTTATTTGAACTTAGGAATCACGAGTGGACTTGTATATTAGAGAGTTAAAGCTATCAATGCGGTCCTTAGATTCTAAAAAATAACACTTTTACTTTTGAATTTTTAAATAGTAACATTTACCTCCTCCTTACCTCTAAAATCGAGTATTAAAGTTTATTAAATTCATGTAAAAAAAAACTACAATACCCTTTAATATATATATATATAACTATACATGACATCTTTGCTAGACACATAAGATTGTTTAAGTTCTAAGAGATTGATACATGAGATTTTTAAAGCTCTAATAAATTGACATGTAGGGTTTTTTAAGCAATAAAATTGCTTCATTTTGACACGTTAATGAACATGTGACTTAATCACTTCACATTCATTAACACAAACTTTTACATTCTCATTAATTCAAACATTTCGCATTCACACATTAATAAAATGTGAGTTGAAAAGAAAGTTGAGATAGTGGAGGAGGACTTTGAACAATTGGCTAAGGAGCTTCAAGATGTTTTGCCTCTTAGGGTGTGTTTGGTTGGGGGGTTAATTTGTTTACTGGGGTCATGTCTTCTTTTATTACCTCATTACCTTGTTT
>WYDK02000014.1:4365885-4381313 GCA_009867345.2 Toxicodendron radicans
AGAAAAGTTAGGCTAGTGGATTTGTGCTTCATATTTAGCTGTAAGCCTATGCAATAATTGATTCTTATATTTTTTTTTATATTTTTTCGCGCTTTTGATTGAATCAGCCAGCTTGTATACCTACCTCTGGCACGTGAAGCTGCGAGTAATCAACGATAGCTAATATTGTGATGTCATGGGGTACAGTTTTTAAATTTCCATCGGCAACACTACATACCAAAATTCATAGCCAATTTATTTGATTTATGTTGATAAGCTTCATGATTTGTTTTGATGAATACAAAGAAAGATATGGATGTGTTTGTCATCCAAATTCCTAACTTTTCTTCAATAATCCTTTACGGTTTGTTTAAACGTTAAATCGAAGCACATTTGATCGATTAAATAAATTTCAGGACATATAAATCCACTTTAACATGACTTGTGCTTAACGAAATTCTAACAATACCATTTCAATTGGATTAAAATATACCAGTCTTAACCCCAGGCCTAGTGTAAATACTAAATATTTTCGTTTATACTCATGATTATACTCAATAGGTCAAGAAAATTATGAAATTATTAAAAATAAGTATATATTTTATAGTAATTAATAACTTTGATCTCACTAAAATTTATATTGACCTTACTAAAATTATTTATATTTTATTGATTATATTAAAATATTTTCATAATTTATTGATCGTGAGATTCAAAAATACCCATATTTTTTTTTTCACGTTTTCTCTCTGTCTTAGTTTCTCTCCTCTTCTCTCACACTTTCTTTTTCCATTGGTTTGATTAATCAAGAAAACACTCTTTTGGAGGTCACAAGGTAAGTTGATGCTTATTTTTTGTTATTTTGCTTAAAAATCTCTTCTTTTATCTTTCTTAATTAATGAAAAATCATAAGCTATATTGCCCTATGTTGTTTTTATCATTCTATATATATAATTGACATAATTGTATGTTAAATAAACTGGGTTTGGTTAATTTTCGGTAACATGTTTTCATAATATATCAGAATGTGCACTTTTTGTAAGAGTCTAGAGCAATCGGAGATTTTACTTGTCTCTTTGGGTCAAAGGTCTAATGGAGAAGGGTTTCCCTCGCATAAAAAAAAATATATATATATATATATATTTTCATAATATGAAAAGTTGTCGATAACAATTATAAAAGTGATAATTTAGTATATATAACTTTTAAAATTACAATTTTAGATTACATTTTTTTTTCTTATTACTTCAACATATATTTTATTATAAATTTATTAACTTAAATCTTTTTTAGTCTTTGACCCATTTACTATAAATTCCAACTACGCCCGTTAACTATTACATATGATTATTATTAAATAATATGGTTACTGTGATATGGGTTCAGTTCAAATACAAAACTCGGATATCGAAAAGAGCACTAAAAATAAACCCATCGCCAAGAGGTGGGTTGAAGCCCCAAATTCTCCAGTTCTAGAAAATATCGGTGAATGCTAGTTCTATATCAAATAGGGATATATTTGATTTTTTGTAAGATAATTTATATATAAAAAGACTTATTTATTTTTATGATTTAAGAAATAAAAAAGTAATTTAATATTAATTCTCTCACTTCCATTAAATGTGAAATCAAATTCTTAGATGATATACTACCCTATCACTTCCTAGAAACTTAAAAAAATATAATAAAAAATCCAATAATCCTACTTTCAAAACCATCACCCATAATTAAATTAAATCTCTTCAAATTTTCATTTATTTTTCTCCGTTTCTTTATTCTTTCAAGTTTCAATTATCAATTTTTTTTTCTTTTCCAAAATTAATTTCTCCATCGCTCCACAAAAGATTATCTTTTGCGGTTTCAAATTTGCCATAAACATGTTTTATAGTTTGTCAACATTTTGCCTAGGCCTAATAAAAAATAATAATGTCATGTTCAACTTGCAGTATAAGTCAGTATGAATATCAATCACTAAAGTATTATAATATAATTAATAGCATAATTAATTTGTTAATTGAGTTATCTCTTTAATAGTTAATCCTCGTTGAATAAATGTGAAGACATATGAGAAATTGAGTGATGAATAATGTCAGTTGAACAATGATGAATACTGCCTATCAGATGAATAGTATCGAAGGGTGTTGACGATGTCATAATGCGTTGATTTTTGGTATGTCACTCCAAAACGATTAACCTTTTGTGATTTCAATTAATCCAGTATCCGAATATTAATACAATTTGGTGGTGGTTATTTTTTTTATCATTCGTTTTCTATAGTTTTTAATCATCTCTCTTTATTGTTCTGACATCAATGTTACGTCTTGTGTTGCTAACGAAAAATCTAAATTTATTTTATAAAAATAAATAGATGATTTTTAGGTGAAGGACGAATTGCTTGAATTCATGACTAAGCTTAGACAAAGTCATTCCCTTAAGAACTAGGCAAAATAGAGGGAAGGAAGCCGACCAACTTGGCTTTCCTCGACCTGTGACTAAAACTACCCCATATACAATTGTAATTTACCTAATAAAGGAAGATACATAAATTTGTTCTTAGTTTGGATACCTTAGTACATAAGTTTGAAGTTTAACAAGATTTAATTACAACAATATTTTTGTTAGGTGAAGAGATGAATAATTGAAGATCTAATGTATTATTTAAATCACTTGGTGAGTTTTTCTACAAATCACATTTTGGTATTACGTTCATAACATTTCTTTTAATCTGTCCACTTATTTTCTATATATTTATTATGATTGAATATGATTTTATTTAATGGCTCCCATGACTTTATATTTAAATATTATTTATTTAAGAAATATAGTTTGATTTAATAATTATTTAAGTATTGAAATCATATTGGTCAATAAAGAGTTGTTTTTAATTAACGCATACTTTGATGAGACGTGTGATTACGTTATATTAATTAAAAATGAATGTGATCCTCTCTCTACTCAATTAACATCCACATTTTTCTCTCTATCAAGAAACATTATATCAAGTCTAAAGGAGTCAAGTGAGAAAAACCTAATTTCTTATAAGAAATTCTCATCTACAGTCAATTTTCATGAAACAAGTCATCATGGATCAATATATGCCTTCTTCCAAATTATAGTATTGTGAAAATTAATTAGTACGATAAATTAAATCCAGCTTCCAATTTCTATTCTTAGAAATATTAAAGTAATTATTACTTCTCTCTTATCATTTCATAATGTTAATGGAGATAATTGAGTTCTATTAAAAAACATGATTTAGAAACAAAAGATAAATTTATTTTATTGAATGATAAATTTATAAATTTATCCTTCCAAAAAACTTTTTGATCCCGATCAATTGATCCAAATACCATTGTCCAAAATAGTAGGCCGCGGCAAGTGCATGAACAATTCTTATGCTTGGGAAAATGTTAAATACTAATCGCGTTTAATAAAGCCTTCACTACTCACTAGTGCTCTTGTTAAGGATGATTCATTGTACTTATACACTAAACATTCTCATGTTATAATTCTCCTTTAATTAAAAATAGTAATTACAAAAAAATTAATGCCAATGCCACGTTGTAATCCTTAATTAATTCATGTTCCTGTTTACCAAAATCATATATACATGTACTCGTGTACATGAACTTATGCGACCTTTTCTCCACACCTCACATGATCACATACTATATACCCTAATCCAAAAGAAGACATGTGTAATTCATAATACTCTCTTCTACATAAGTTTTGATTTAATGATTATATTATTTATTATTATTAATATGAAACACTATTAGAGTGCATGATTCAGAGGATGTATTATCATAGGACTTTGAAAACCATCACGTGTTGCCAACTGCACTTGATTACTGATCAAAAGCCGCGTGCGGCTGCCGGTTTTGGAGTGGGTGGAACTGGAAACGTGTGTTTCAGTCGCAAACAAAACTGTAGCATCAACGTCAATGTTGAATCTTGACCCTTGGATTTGTTTTCAACATAGAAATACAGCTTTTGATTCGTTGAATCTGCGAGCCACACGTAGTCGACAGCCCAGCACATGTCACATGGTTGTCGGCTGTCAAGCAGAATTACTACTTGAATTTGCTTGTAAGCCGATAAAATGACAAACAGGAGGTAACTTGGGAGTTGGGAGAGGGCATAATTGTCAAATAATAAAAAGAAACAAACAAGTGGCAGAAAATCAATTTCTATGATAATTGCGTCACACTATGCTTCCCTACTACAAATACCGTATCTCATTCCACGTGCCATCTCTTCATTGGCTTTATATTTGTATATATACACCTACTACTTTTACTAAGTACAACCTAAAACAGGTAGCTGTATGCAATTGCAATGTCAAACGACACTACTACTGACTCCTCGGACAGTGACGTCAGCATCGCCATGAATTTCGACGACACTGAACTCACTTTGGGATTACCTGGTGAAGGTCGTTCCGCGGCAGCTGTAACCGGAGGAAAGAGCTGTGCCAAGCGAGGATTCATGGAGACCGTTGATCTTAACCTTGGGAGTTCTCGCAGCCAGCCACACGGGCCGACTACCCATGTAAACAATAACTCCGAAAGTCCAAACGGAAAACTCCCAGCTGCCAAGTAAGACTACAATAAACTTTATCATATATGTTGATGAAACAATGCACGCATGTAGTCGTAGATGTTAAGATCGTGGATCATTTATATGTATGTGGAAGTTTTAACTTCTTTCTTTCTTTCAACAAGTGAATGTTCAGAATTATGGAATGTTATGAATGATATTTAGCTGTGAATGGTTTTGCAGGGCGCAAGTTATTGGGTGGCCGCCAGTTCGATCTTTCAGAAAGAAGGCATTAGAGAAGTCCAGTAAGCTTGTAAAGGTGGCGGTAGATGGAGCACCGTATCTGCGAAAAGTGGACCTGGAAATATACAGTAGCTATGAAGAGCTACTGAGGGCTTTAGAGAAGATGTTTACCTGCTTCACCATCCAAGGTCAGAATTATTTATTTATTTATTTAATTCATATTAATTGCAATTCGTTTAGAAAGATATTGTTTAAAGTTTAATTTAGGTGTGAGGTTAACGGGTTAATTATACGTGTAATTAATAATTTAAATAGGTAATGGTATGGAGGAAAGCAATAAGGTAATGGGTCCAGTTGCAGTGAAGGGAATGGAATATGTGGCAACATATGAAGACAAGGAGGGCGATTGGATGTTAGTTGGAGATGTTCCTTGGAAGTAAGTATTGAATTCTTGATATGAGAATTGAGACTGGACTTGTATTTTTATATTTCCAACATAAATATCTTCTTCTAGTTTATGCTCGTCCTCTGCTTTGCTGCATTGTTTATGTGTTGCGTTGTCTCAATCTTTATATATTCCCATTGTCAGACTTTCATATCTCTTTCAATTACTTCCTGTGATCGGCATCAAATCTTTTAAGATAAACCTAAATAATTAAAAACTAGATTTGAACTACTTACAACGGGGATAAACCTAAATAATCTTGTTTATCTTATGGAAAGATCAGATACATATATTTCCTTTCCTTTAATATATATGTATGAAAAGTTGTATATCTAATCATTATGTTCATGATCCCAACATATATAAACTAATTTGAGCCAACCCTTCTATTACCTGTAATTTGTTTGTTCTTCTTTAGTTTTGGTTGCTAATTAATGTTTTATATTTTTCGATAGAATGTTCATGGAATCATGCAATCGATCGTATCCGATTAATGAAAAGTTCGGAGGCTATGGGGTTAGGTAACTGATCTCGTCCTTCTCTACAGTTTCAACTGATCATAATCTAAATTTCTCTTTCTTAATTTTTTGTTTGTTTTATTTACACTTATGGATTGTTAAATTTCATGTTTATTGTAGCTGGAAGGACTCCGACAAATTCCTCCATCTCGAGTTGAAAACTGAAACAAAATGTTAGAGAATCCAAGGATGAGGAATGACAGTATCATGTACAGTGATGGATATCCCCCTTTTTTTCTGGTGGAGGGATGAAATAAGAGAAAAATCTGCGTTGTAGTTTTTTTTTTATTTCCCTTTTCTTTTTCATGGTGTGGTGAAGCCCACTTATAATTATTGTTTGTCTCATAAAAGTGTGCTCCAATAATCACTCTGTTCTCCTCTTCCTTTTTATCTTCTGATTTGATGCTTGCATTGCTCAAAACGATTAACACAATTCCCCCTTTTCTAGAATCCTTTAAATTTTCAGTCAATTTTATGAAACCAAGCTAAATTACAACCGGGTTGTCTGGAATTCACTAAAATTACTTCCTAGTTTTGCTAAAAAGGAGCATCCTTTATCGCAGGATGAGGATCTGTAATATGATGAAATAGAAAATACAAAGGAGCTCTATAGAACAAAGCAAAAAATGATGGTAACAAAATCATTGTTCTCTCTCTTCTTTTTTACCAAATTCGGAGTGCATGCATTGTCCCTAATCATTAATAATAATAAGCTTCTTGGATCCATAAAAGTTTTATGCTGTTTTTTTAACCCACAAAACAAAATATTTGCTACAGAGTTGAAACTTGACATGCTGTAGACCTAGACTGTAGATTATGGACTATGGATCAATAGCTAGCATACTGGTTTTCTAGGAGACCAAATGGCTCAATGAAATACTAAATAAATAAAAAAATCAAGAGGAAAAGGTTCCATCTTATTATCGAAAGCAATAACCAGTTTGAGTTGACTTTTACAACAAAACACAGAAAACAAAAAGAGTGTTAAAAATGGTGAGTTGACTATTACTGTATTACACTACATGGGTAAAAATTAATAATGTTAACTTCCTTTCTTTGTTTCGATCACCAGCATGAAATAAATAGAAAAGATGACCTACTTTTTTACTGTTGTAATACGTAAAGAATATATATATATATTCAAGATTACATGAGAGAATAGAAATGAGGAATGCAAAATAAATAATATGTTTTGAGTCTGTTACTTTATAGTTTCTGTGTCAATTTCAAGTTTGTTTATTAAGTGATTGAATAATATGAATTTGGTAATTGGTTGAATGGATCATGTATATATAAATTGATGAAAGAAAGTAAGTGCTTAGACAAATTCCAAGTTTTAATGATACTGAAAAATGGAAACGGAAATCAGATCTAATTAATATAGAGAATCTAAACATTATTGGACAAACACAGGGACCCAAACTGTATTATTATACAACTTTATTTTTTCTCTTTTACCTTCTCTCCTGTTAGTTCTGTACCTGCAACTGCAATTCTCAGAAAATGCCACACCTCTTATTCTCTTGTATCGAGGAACCTCTCTTCATCTTTCATGGAGATCCATCAGAATCCTCTCAAAATACCATAAAGTAAAAATGCCCCCTCTTCGTAACCATTTTAACATTACATTATTAACTATGCATTTCTTTTTGTCCCTTCTTTTTTAGTTCAACATCTCTTTCTCTCTCTCTCTCTCTCTCCCCCCTATAACATTTCAAACATTCAACAGGTTTTTACTCTCTCTCTCTCTTTAATTCTTTAGTTTTGCTTCAATGCATCAGCTTTTATTTCTGTTCTTCGTTTGATGCTGAATTTTTTTAAATACTGTTACAATCTTATGTCTGTGTCGGTGTTTGTGATCTTGAAGCCTTTTAAGATCTGGGGTTTGTCCTTTTGTTTCATGTTTTGAAATTTGGTTTAGATCCTTGTTAAATTTACTCGCTGGTTCTCATTATTCACCCAGATCTATTGTTTTAGTTCTCCAGTTTCATGTTATGGCCATAACTTAAGTGTTTGATTTGTATATGTTCAGATCATTGTTGATGGTAAACCTCTGTTTTCTTCTAGATTATGACCATTGTTTTGTTGAATTTCTTTTTTAGTTCTCTTGTGTGTGGACGATTTCCATAAACTTGATCTGGGTTGCCTTTCTTACTTTATAGAATTGGAACTTGTTCCTTTTGTAACTCTTGAGGTTCACTGTATCTAGATGCTCAACTAGTGTAATGTGGTAATGTTGATTTTTGACTTGGAGTATGCATCGTGATACACTATATTGTTGTGCCTCCGAAACTACTGCTTAGGACTTTTCATGGTGTATTTCCAGTAAATAATAACCTAGCTTTTTTATTGTAATTTTTTACCATGCTATGTTTGTCTTCCTGTTGCCATTATCATTTTTCTGACTTCATATGAGTTTTAGTATTATTGTCAGTGGCTTCTATTCTTGATCTATTCTGTTAAAATTGTTGTATATATTCTTCTCTGAATGCTTTTATCTGCAGATAATTTGTCATCAGATTAAGAATTTAAGTCTAGGATAAGATCTTTTGTATTAACAAATTTTATCATGAATCCATTTGTCTGCATCTGAATCATAATTGTTGAATCACTTCTGAAATTTCTATACTGATAGTCAAATCCTAAGCTGTCTCAGTTTCTTCTGCTAGTGTATTGCAAGTTTTGCAAAGTCAACCCTTCCCTTCCCCATTCTGATTCTTTCTGTATCCCGTAAATGAATGTCAACTGTGGTCCAGGCACTTATTCTGCTGAAGATTGCCGCATTCCCACCATGCTCAAGCAAATTCTAAGCAAACTTCCTCGGAAGTCACCAAAATCTGACCCACTAGATTCAGCTGAGGCTAATTCTGGCAGCAATGGTTCGAACTTCAGCAATGTAATTCAGTGTACAAATGGTGGGAATAGTCTTTCAACTCGACTGAGTGTTGTTAAAAGGGTCTCTTCAGCTGTTTTTCCTGCAAGCATCATGGCTGGAGTGGAAGCTGTGGAGCCTCATCTATCCTTCAAAGATGTGTCAAATCAGCAAAAGCAGAACCTATTTGTAAGTAAGTTGAATCTTTGCTGTGAGGTTTCTGATTTCAGCGATCCTGAGAAGACTACTGCCCAGCAAGATCTTAAACGACAGACACTGATAGAACTTGCTGATTTTGTTTCTTCTGGATCTGCAAAATTCACTGAACCAGCAGTTTCTGCAATGTGTAGAATGTGTGCAATTAACCTGTTTAGGGTTTTTCCGCCCAAGTGTCGCTCTAATGGTACTGGTGGCGAAGCTGAAGATGAAGAACCGATGTTTGATCCTGCTTGGTCACATTTGCAAATTGTGTATGATCTACTCCTGCGGTTTACCAGTTATAGTTCTCTTGATGTAAAGGTGGCGAAAAAGTATGTAGATCATTCATTTATTTTGAGATTACTTGAGCTCTTTGATTCAGAGGATCCGAGAGAAAGGGACTGTTTGAAAACAATTTTGCACAGAACTTATGGGAAATTCATGGTACACCGGCATTTTATTCGACAAGCTGTTAGCAATATCATATATCGTTTTGTTTTTGAAACTGAACGGCATAATGGAATTGCCGAGCTGTTAGAAATATTTGGGAGTATTATTAGTGGGTTTGCATTGCCACTGAAGGAAGAACACAGAATTTTCTTATGCAGAGCTTTGATTCCTCTACACAAGCCAAAATCAGTGGGTATTTATCATCAACAATTAACATATTGTGTTGTACAGTTTATAGATAAGGATCCAAAGTTGGCATCTAGTGTTATTAAGGGACTCTTGAAATATTGGCCGGTAACAAATAGCCAGAAAGAGTTGATGTTTATAAGTGAGTTGGAAGAGGTTTTGGAGATGACTGGCATGACCGAGTTCCAGAAGATAATGGTCCCACTTTTTCGGCGCATAGGATGCTGCGTCAATAGCTCCCACTACCAGGTATACTTTTGTCTTTATTAAGTGCTTGCTTCTAAACAAAGTGTTTATTTTGGTTGGCATCTTTAACTCTATTTTTTCCATGCCCGTTAATTGAAGTTCTGGACCTTGGTTAATTAACAAATTCAAGCTATTTTATCTACTCTTCTATTCACATGTTCGTTCTTTTGTTTTTGTTGAACTAGAATACTTTTCCTCGTTTTGTAGAAAGACATTGTGATGGTTAAGGTGAAAAGTTGTCATAAATCAATATAATATGGTGATCATGGATCAAAAAATCAGGATTTTATAGTAATATATATCCCTTTAAGCAATCGATAACTAGCTTTTACAATGGTCAATTGATTTTTAGATTTAAATGACTTGCATAGAATTTTCATTTAAACTCTGTTTCTGTATCTTCTTCATGGTTATGGGTCATTGAAAATTAAACTGATGACAAATGAAATTCGCCAAAATAAAGTGTGTGCTACTTATTGTGACCTTGAAAATTGGATTTACAGCTTAGGTATGTGTTTCGCCTCCATATTGATGAGAGATGCCTACATACTTAATGGGAATTATTAGTGCCCCATAAGCTGTTAGTTAGGATGGTGACATAATTGTCTCAGAAGAACATAGTGAAGTTGTTTTCGTTCTATTTTCTTCTGTACCAATTTCAGGTAGCTGAACGGGCTCACTTGCTGTTGAACAATGAACACATCCTTAATCTTGTTAAACAAAACCGGCAAGTCATTGTGCCTCTTGTCTTCTCGGCTCTTGAACGGAATGCCCAGAATCACTGGAATCAAGCAGTACTTAATCTGACACAAAATGTAAGGAAAATGTTCTGTGAAATGGATGAAGAGCTAGTTCTTGCTTGCCAACATAAGGTAGAGGAGGAAAATTCCCTATTAATTGTGGAAGCTGAGAAGCGCAAATTGACTTGGCAACGCCTGGAAACTGCGGCTGGCTTCCAATCCTCTGCTGATTATATTATGACTCCCATGAAGCCTGCCATATGCTCTGTTGCGTGCTAATTGCTTGAGCATGTTATTTGGAAAAGAAAAGAAACATACTACATCAGCTCCGATTGCCGAAACAGAAGTTGGTTGTTGAATTTGGGCAGGTTTAGGATGCAAATAGGGTTTGTATCTATACTAAGATGTTGTGTTGAGCAGTAATGCTGTGATAAAGGTTTATTTGGCATTTGGGTGTCTAGTCAGAAGAGCCCTTTTGCTTGCAGTTGTGTATTGACGTCTCTTTATATCATTGTCAAAGGCTGTTTGTTTTGCCCATAATTTATTCTTATAAGAGTTGTATTTTCTTTTCTGGTTAAGAATATGAAGATCCTGGTTTCTTCCCCAGAATAGTATAGGATGTGTATTTGAGGCTAGTCTTGTATTGTATTAAAGTCTAAATGCGAACGACATAGCTACTTGGTGGTGGTATTTTGGGACAATGGAACTACTTAGTTTTTCATCCCAACAATCAAATTCAATCTGCACCAATCAGTCATTTTTTATATAAAATTAGTCATTAACTCGTCATATAATTTCTGGACTGCACTGTCAATACATGGGAGAGAATCCAATAATAGTAGTTTTTGGTAGAAAATAATAGTATTAGTATGAGCTGTAAATGGTTGATGTGCCCATGTGAAAGCTTATCTGGAAGTAGGAGTGTGTTGATATGGAAATATTTAGACAAGAAGGATGAAACTCAATTCAAAATAAATAAGAAAAGATCCTACCATCACGTTTCCTCATCTTGTCTCCTAGTGCTAAAAATGGCCCTCGCCCACTTCAGTTCTTACAATCTTTAGATGTCTTTCCTTATCTTGTCTACCCTACCCTACCTTGTGAAATTTAAGTAATTATTTATTTATTAGAGAGAGAATGTATGCAGCACCACCACCACCACCACCAGGTTCTGAAGAAATGGCATACTATGATCATGTCCGGAGGCGCCATTAAGAAAAAGGTCTGCCTTTACGCTTGCTTTGTCCATCTTTTTGTTGCCTTAATTATAGCCTTTGTTTCTAATACTTTCTTCTTTGTTTTTGGTTACCATCTTTTTATATTAGTATTTAGTACATGTATCTACTTTGTAGAGATGATGGGGCTGTAAAGAGATCTAGTTGTTGTTGATCCTCAATTATGAAGAGAAATTTGCGCTAGAAAAGAAATAATCTAGTTATTTATTTAAACAAAAAAATAATAATTTATTATTAATTAGAATGCAGTTTATTGGCGCTGTGTTGCTTAGATGTTCTCGGGCTCTGCTTTTTGCCTGTTGCTGCGCTGTCTGATGTAATGAAATTGAATAGTAAATAAAATGTTTGTATTGTATGTATAGTGATCCATCTGATATTTACTCCTAAACTTCTTCTATAGGTTTAATCTTAATGTGAAACCAACCAACCCCCCACTCTCCCCCTGCTGCAGGAAAATTGTGAACCCAGAAAGCTATATGCGTATAGTTTGTGCATTTGAATGGACTTAATGTTCTGTTTAAACTCTAGATATTTCCGGCTGACATCAAAACTAAATTAGTTACCTAGTAAGACGGTATGATTTTCAGTAATGAATTTCATTCGCACAACATGGTTGCTCACTGTTGGCAGATCACTATTTGAACACAAATTAAAGTCTACATCCCAAACCTAATTAAGAAATGGTTTACCACCAAATTTGGTATTGCTCAAAATTCTCGCACTGCATTCACTGAAAAGTTAGAACTGAAGCAGATAAAGAACAAAGCTCATGAAGTTACATAAGTGCAAAAATTAGCTTCGCCAGTTGACAAGACATCCTAGCCACTTCCGGCCTTAATTGCCTTAGATTTCTTGTAAATTGTTTAAAATAATATTATCTGCAATATAAACATGTTTTCTGCATGCTATCCCTTTCTGGGTTGATCGTCTTGCTAATGTTTTTGCCTTTTGATCTTCTGAAAACCAAATGAAACTCTCATCTTTTATTATGTCAGCTTCGATGAGTTCATATTCAGGATACATTTAATCTGAATTATTCATTCCGAAAATTCAAATAATTCAGTCCACATTATTGGATTTCAAAATATGTACACGCAGGCAACAGCAGTAAGAACTGATGTCAGCATTATTGACACAAAGTTCACGGCATTGTTGTCAAGAATAGTAAGACCTGAAATTTTCTTCACTGTTGGTCCAGGTTTTCCAACAACCTGAAAGAATGATGACAAATCCCTTAGGCCCGCAAAATCTAAAAACAATCTATCCTAGTGTAATCAAGTTACATTATAATGGTAATCCCAGAAGCTCCATGCTGATCTGGTTGTAAACTCATGAAAATATATTTAACTTACCTTATTACGAACAGTACAGAATCCACTGAATTGCAATGTTGCTCCTAGCAAAGAATCTAAGACACTTCCAAATAATCCTTCCAGTGTAGAGAGGGGAATAACCAATAACTGCTTCAGAGCTGCATCATATGTACATTTTGTGGTGAGAAATCCAAAGAGGACAAATGTCAGTCCAATAACACTGCCGGCTGCCATAGCTGCCAGGAGTCCTGCTTTTGTCACACCACCATTTGTGCCCCTCCGAACAGGCTAACACCCATGAAAGAACCAAATTAGATAAACCTCTACTGAAAATTAAAGAACACATTAGCTTCATCTAGTCTGAATAACCATTAACAATGAAAGAAATCACAATAGTCAGATGCCAGTCTAGCAATTGGAGAGAACATGAGCTCTACAAGGGAATATGGATGATGTATGACCACTACAAATCAAATATTTACAAGTCCACTAATAATTAATTATAAAAGACAGAAGAATGAGAGGATAAAATAAGAAGGCGAATGAAGAAGAATTCACAAATCATCCATAAAGTCATTCGAAGCAAGTCAGTTCAAGTTATGCTTTGGCATGCAACATAGTTAATCTGCATCTGCAAAAGTAAGCATCAACACATGACCAAGTAGAACCTTTATCAATTAAAACTTTTAAAAGAGAGTGACATAAGCAGATCCCTCAACAAATATAATAATAATATTAACTGCATCACCACAATACAATCTTCATTGCGCATTGCAGAGGAGAGTTGACCAAATTAAATAGCAGTTCTCCATGTACCAGTGTCAAATCGAGGAATTTAGTAGGTGATTCAAATAAATAGTATTAAAAAAATTGACAATCTCCTTTCATTGAATGATATTTAAATTAAACAAGGCATGACTTGTCAGCATAATTTTATATTACAAGAACATTGATCTTTTTTATAGCTAAAATGGTACTGCTAAAGATATACATATGCATCTAACATAATTAATATTGAATTAGATTTTTAGGCTGCATCCTGTGTTTCTAATAGTTAGCTTAATTTAAAATTGTACCCAAACGGCCAAACCATTCCCCAGAGTGCCATGCTGCCTTGATATCAAAGAAGATGTTGGAGCCAATAATACACTAATGCTTTTCAAGTTTCAGCTACCTGTGTGGAAATTGTTGTACTTAAGGCAACACATCACAAAGAGTAACAAAAATATTGCTGAGAGCACACACCTTAAAAGTAGTGATTAATCGAGGTTGGTCATCACTAAGTACCCCAAGCTCTGAAGACCAAGTATCTCCATTGCAGCAGCAATAATGACCTATAACACCACCAATGAGGGCGGTGATAACGATCGACTCTTTCGAGTCCAAGCACTTGTCTTCCCATCCACTCAATCCCCAAATAGTTACAACTAAAACCGTAGCTATACCGCTATTTGATAGAACTTGTATCCTTAAAAGAATGGCAGCATGGTTTGTTTGTTAAGTACATACAATCATCGACTAAGCTTCTCTACAAATATTTCTTGGCAAAACTGAATCAAAATTTTCATTGATGAAATTAATTTACTCCTAAGAATTTTATGATGGCAAGTAAAAAAAAAAAAAAAAAGTGATTAACTAATGAGAGTGGTGAAGGGATACCAATTTCTCTGACCGCCCTCTTTAAATTCGGCGTCAATGCGTCGTTTCTTGTCCTCTCCGACCTTCGTAAGCTTGGATGAAGTGAAAAAGAAAACCAGCAACATAGCTCCATACCTTCAGATAACTAAACTACATGTTATTCACACATGCATAACCCTATCCAAGTATTTGTTAAATAAATAATAATTAAAAAAAAAAAAAAGACCTGCTTCCGACGGCAATATGAATGGTCATAACAAAGAAGCCGGAGATTGCGCCGGACAAGTCGAGAGATTTTCTTACGTAAGCTCTAGTCGCGACTAGGAAAGAGATTACGACGGCGATTAATGGTTGGAATAGAGATTTTTCCATCTTTGACCCTGCGAAACAAACGACTGATACTGCAACAACTCATCAATAGTTTCTTTTTGTAAACGAAGGATGTGTTGTGACAATTAAATATAATTAAGGGTGCGTTTGATTTAGGTAATAAAATTTAAAATGTTATGTATGATTGATCAAAAAAATTACAAAAAAAAAAATACTATTAGTAGTGTTTTGGGGTAATTTTATACTTTGAGTAAATGTGTTATTAAAACTTATTTCTCCTTTTATCTTTTCTCTTTTATTATATTTTTAAATAATAAAATATTTAGATAGAATTGATCTTTCTTTTATTAATAAGTATAAAACACTCGATCACTTTAAACTTTAATTTGTAACAAAATCACTCCACTCGTCTCAAATCTAATATAATATTATTAGTAATTAAATAATAATAAAATAATATTATATTAATATAATAATAAAAATAATATTATTTAAA
>WYDK02000014.1:4381413-4399809 GCA_009867345.2 Toxicodendron radicans
AAAGTTGGGCTAATTGTTATTTGGTAGACATATGAGGGCATTTGTGTCCAAAATGTTTAATAAGTAAGGGTAAAATGAGAACACTATTTGGATTACCTTGGTCATGAAAAAATAACACCTTCTACTTGGTATTTCAAATAGTTCCAGTATTTCAAACAGTAACCACTATTGGTATTTTAAGATTACTGGAATCTTTTTTTACTTTTCAACCAAACATGGGAATTCTCGGATAAAAATATATATTACCCTTGTAATCTTTATTTACCCCCAACCAAACCCACCTGATATTTTTTTTTTCTTACAATTTTATCCTTAACTATTACAATTTTAGGACAAAATTGCCATTATTTTAAAATCAATTTACAAAATTAATATGGACTATTTTATCCTTAGATTTAAAAATTTTAGGACATAAATGCCCTTAAATATTTAAATTATTACACAAATCCATGGACGGATCTGGCCACCAGCGCCGGCAAACGGCACAAGGCCGATCGAATCTGGCCATTTCGGGCCATATCGCCTTAGATCTGGCCGGAAACAGCCAAATCTATTATGGTTGTTTTCGGCAAGATCCATGGCCGTGAACGGCCAAAATGTGTCAACGGCCTCCGGCAGTGGTTGCAAGCGGCTGGTGGTGGTTGGGTAGGTGGGGATCACTTTGATAATTTTTAAATTTTTATTATAGGGGTGTTTTAGTTAAATTTACAAATGTGGGGGGTTAAAAAATAAATAATAATAAATAAATAAATAAACAAAAGGGCAATTAAGAAATCTAAACAACATACCCACTAATTTATTCTTCTCAACCAAACATATCAATATAATATACCCCTAATTTATTTTTTTTCAACCAAACACTTTTTAGTAATAAAACATTCTCATATCCAAGGTAATATAACATTCCCCGAACTAAACGCACCCTTAATAGTGTAAAATCATTAATTTTAATTGAAAATTTTTAAATAATTGAATTATTCATAAGTGAGTGATTTTATTGTTTTAAAAAAATAAAAAATAGAAATGAAACTGTTGACGGGTAAATTTGCACCGCCAACGAATTAGTTACGATCAAGTCGTTGAGAATTGAACGTTTCAATTTGTTTTAAATTAACTACTAGTGAGGGCGATCAGATTCCTTAGTTCGTTAATTAATGACATAAACTAAATAAAATAAGTGTTTTTATAGTGGTTCGAAGACTGAATAACGAACTTCTACATTCACTGTTGTTCTCTTATTAATTTAAGTGATTACAAGTGAGATCATAGCGATCTGATTTGATGAATAAAACTGTTATAGAGAAAAAAAACTATTTGGAGTGTTTTATCAAATTCTTTGTGAGAGAATTGACTTTTGAGCTTCTGAGATCCTAAAAACGTTGAAGGAGGTATTCTATTTATAGGGAGTGATGGTGGGTCCCATCGGATATGTGTAAGTCGCTGGTGAAGCTTGAACTGAAAGTGAGAGACAACTGGTCGATAGGATACAATGGAACTGAGTGAGGTCACCAGCGGACAGATGGCGCAACCTGGGAGGTCACGTGATGTCATCAACGAACACACCGGATTTTACCTCATAACAAAAACAATATATACATCACTAAAATTTAGAAAAAGAAATATATATATATATATATATAATTATAAAAAAATAAAAATAAAGCAATATATATTAAAAAAATTAAAACTAAAATATAAAGTATAGTTTCAAAAATAAATTTCCATATTTTTCACTGTATCACTGCCGGTCATGCGACCCATAGTGGCCGACTGCCGGCAACCACCGTCGGCCGTCGGTGGCCGATGGCCGAACAACACAAGGCCGGACGGATATGGGCGGCCTTGTGCCGTTCTGCCGTCGTTTGGCGGTGGTTGGGTGGCCAGATCCAGTCATGGGTCTGTGCAATTATTTAAAAAATTAAGGGTATTTATGTCTTAAAATATTTAAATATAAGGATAAAATAGTAAAGAAAAAATTTGGAAATTGATTTTAAACTAAGGACAATTTTGTCTTAAAATTATAATAGTTAAGGACAAAATAGTAAAAAAAAAATATTACCTAGGTAATCTTAAAATACCTCAAAAAATGGTGGTATTAATATTACCCCCTATATTACCAATAGTAACTTACTATCGGTATAATAAGATTACTGGAATGTTTTATTACTTAGCCAATCAAACGGGATAATGAGGTAATAAAAGAAGACATTACCCCATTAAACAAATAAGCCCCCCAACTAAATACACCCTTAGTGTTATTACATATGCAATTGAAAGACGGACATAACACCCACCCTTTTATTTTCTTTTGTTGCAGAAAAAAACAAATAAATGTGCTATTATCACACACATAACAATTGAATATTTCAGGAATTAAATTTTTGGTTCATTTGTTTTGGAAGAGCTTGGCGGACACAGAGACTAAAAAAAACAACACACCAAGCAAGTCCCCAACATAGACAATCAATTGAATATTCATGTATTGCTTTGCAACGGGCAACAGACAACGGTGAACGGAGCGTTCTGGCGTGGGGTTACCAAGTTAATGTCGCCAACTATAATGTCAACAGTCACCCAACAACTTCAATATTATATATTTCTTTTTATTTTGATTTACCTGGTCAGAGATATGCCAATAAAAACAATTTTTTAAATTAAATTCTGAAATTATTTTTAAATACACTAATTTTAATCGATAATAAGATTTAAAAACAATGCAATTAAATACATTTTATATTTATTTAGAGAAGTATTATATAGTATTTATTGGGGGGTTATTGATACTTTATTAGGGGGATTTCTTAAAGTTTTTTTTTGTAATAAATTAAAAAAATACCAAAGTATTGATAAAATGAATTGATGCTACAAGTTTCTATAGCAATAAAGAAATTGGAACCAATACACTTAATGCGGATACCTTCCAGGCAGACACGAGGACCACAGCTCACTTAATGAACGTATAATTTCATAATTTAATAATGAGACATGAATTTACAACATATAAATAAATTATATTGATTTATATATATAATACTATGTCAATTCTACTGTTTTAATTTGCAATCCCCGTGACACTATTAAAAGGCGTAGACGTCACGTCACCTAGACTCGTATTAGTAAACAAACCAGTCGGTGTCATTAGTAGTCCTCGATTACTTTGCGTACAAATAGAATTAATATATATTATCTATTAATATCAATATGATACCAAATCCTTATATAGGTATGAAATATCAACAAAGTAGGTGATGACTGATGCATAGATTTAGCTTCACAACAAACAATGGTAGTTGATAGAATCAAGACATAAGAGAAGGATTAAATATAAAATACACCAACATCCAATAACCTTGTTTTTTAATTTAACACTAATTAAAAAGTCCAAAATCTAGTTGAACATGATAGGGACACTAGTTCAAAAGTAGGAAAGGATGGTGGAAAAGAAACTTAAGAATGATGATGCTGTGCTGATGGTGGCTTCTGTGGATTGCTGCGGCTATCCGTTTTCAAGAGACATAATAACAATAGTAATATTATACATACATTATTTATTGATATATTATTTACATACGTAATTTTTTATATATTAGATTGAATATAAATTTATTTTTACATTACCCGTTATATTATATTATAATTTCATTTGTGGCTATGATTGAAGAGTTTTTATGCCGAAAACTTTTTTACAAGTCTACAATCAATTTTCTTTTATAATTAAAGAAAATGTACCTTCATTAACTTTTCAAATTAACTAAGAGGTTTTCTCCACCCATAAGGTTTAATCAAATAAAAAAAATCATTTTGAGATTTCAAAAGTAACAAAAATCCTTTATTTTGAGTAAATTATTAGAATTTATAATATTATAAGTTAATAAATATTTATGAAATTGCTCCTCTATCATTTATTTTAATACAAAAAAACAAAGTGATTTTTGTTATTAACTACAAAAAGATTTTTGTTATTTGATTCATTATACCATAGGAAAATTTTTGTTATAAACCCAATGCCAAAATACTTTAAAAATTATGCAATTCTACAATCTTTTGATTCAAACAAATGGCCAGCATTTTTTTTTTAAATTAAGAAGCTTCATTGGAAAACTTATAAATGGACGTTTCCTCCACCTTGCCCCGTACGAGGTAGAGATTCCCCAGAAAAATTGGAGACAATGACGAGATATAGGTCTCCCCGCCCCGTCCCTTATCATCCTTTTATCTTTTTCTTCTCTCTTTTCTCCACCTTTCTCCACCTTACCTATTCTTGTTTTCCTCATTCTATTTTCGTTTCTCATCTTTTTTTTGCTCTCTCTTCCTTTCGTTTCTTTCCTTTTCCCCATTCACTCCCTTCAGGTGTTGCCATTTGGCACTCCAATTTGGCCAAGCGGTAGCCATATTGTGTCTGTCCAATCTGGCCGGCTATAGTGCCAAGTAGGGTGGCCACGATCTAGCCACCACTTGGCCGGATTTCGACGGAACATCAACATAACAACCATCTTTTTTTAAAGTTTTGAATTCAATAAAATTTTATTTGTTATAAGTTCCAATTTATGAATAAAAAATGATTTGTTATGACTTATGAGTTTGAAAAATATTGGATGCGATGGTGAAGATGCGGTGGTGTCTAGGGCGGGCCGAGGATGTAGATTCTTTGTCATCCCCATAGTGGGGACGGGAAATGGGATCCCCGACCCTGCCCATCCCCGCGCCGCGCCCATCACTAATAAAACTCCTATTGAAGTATTGATAATGGTTTATCTATTGAAACTGAATAAACTATAAAACCTCTATCTAAATAATTGAAGACAGTAATGAATCATTAATTGCACCATATTTTCCGGTATTGACCTGCAATCTAAAATGAAATATTTAAATCACGGTTACTTACAAGAAGGAAATTTATTTTTATAATTTTCTTTTGCTCATCCAGAAAAAAGAAAATATGTTTTTTTTGATGAAAGACTAACAACGCCAATTTGCTTTTTTTTTTTTTTTTTTTTTTCAATATATAAATATATTGTTATTATATTTTCTTCCTATATATTAATTTCCTTCAATTAAATAACATAATTTTTGAAACAAAAAGTTGTCAACATACATTGAAAATTAGAAATTAAATATATTATATATTTTATTCTTATGTCAATTTCATATTTACACCATCTTCTTCTATTTCTGAATATAACTATTGGAATAAAAAAAATTGAACATGATCTAAAGTTTCTCATGATAAAAATCAAGCCTCTTGGGATAATATGCAATATATAGAAAGGAAAAAAAAAAAGAAGAAGAATTTTCATTGTGCGAAGCCCAGGTCACGAATACCTGGACTACGAAAGTGACGTTAAACGCTTACACATGCCTCTTTTATAGTTTGAACCTACTCATCACTTCAGTCATCACCCGCCGTTTAGTTTCCAACAGCAAACCACGCCGCTACGGTACCCAACTCCAGTACAAATACGTAGTATATACTATATATTACAAAGCAGTAAAATTACAAAAATGATCCCCACCCAACCGTTTTAATTTAAAATAATCCACTAAGTCCACACCCACTCGCTTCCTTCCCAATCCAACCTAACACTTTCACTCGCCATCCACAACCTGTGCGTTTCACTAGCGTGTCAATTATCCACAGCGAGTTAAACTTTCTGTTAAAACTCGAGCGCGTTTGGTCTTTGATTAAACCCGCGAATTGTGTCTTTCCCGCTGCCATAAATGAGCCTTCTCTGCGCTTAGTAGTGTGACAAACTTTAACGTAGAAATTTATAGAGAGAGAAGGGAGTGCAGATAAAGAGTGCAACAAACCCGTACTTTTTCAGAAAGAAAACTAGAAAAGAAGAAAAGAGCGATAAACAACCAAAGACTTATTGAGAGAGAGAGAGAGAGAGAGAGCAAAATCACCATTAATGCAGAGCCAGAAACTCAACTACCAATCTATTATATTTATAATGCAAGAAAATAGCAGCAATAGTAGTTCACATGTCTAACAAATGCCAGTTTTACATTCAATCCCTACTTTATAATATATATATATCATCATTATCTTCTGCTTCTCTGTGTTGTTTTTGTTGCTTTAACAGATCCAATGTGGAATTCGGCAGAGAATTTGTTTGCCAGAACGTCGTCGTTTAGGGAAGATGGAGAGGACGAGGAGGCTCTTCGTTGGGCCGCCTTGGAGCGCCTGCCTACCTACGCTCGCGTTCGCCGCGGCATTTTCAAGGATGTGGTCGGTGACTCTAAGGAGGTTGATGTGAGTGAACTTCAAGCTCAGGAGCAGAAGCTTGTTTTAGAACGTCTGGTCAACTCCGTTGAAGATGATCCCGAGCGCTTCTTTGGTCGCATGAGAAAGAGATTTGATGCGTAATGATTATTTCTCCTAGTTCTTGTTTCTTTCTTCTGGTTGAGTTTCTTCAGTGAGTTTTGTTTGAGAGCTACATTGAGTCAACTCTAGTCAACTTAGTTTACTTATTGAACCGAGCCTTTCAATTTGCATTTTATGTTTTTCATTTTTGAGTTAGTAAACTAGTATAGTATAAGCCAAGTTTGAAACTTTAATGTGTAGGGAGCTATAGCAACTCAGCATAACGATTAAATTATATTGATGATTAGAGAAAAAAGAATTTTGATGCTTATTATGTAATTTCTTGGTAATAGAATCTTTGTTTAATTGACTAAATTAAGTGGAGACATAAGAAAATGTTAGAATTTCGAGTAATTTCAGATTGGAAAAAGTTCTCTTGTTTTAATTTTTCTACACGTGCGGCATTACAGAGTAGATTTGGAATTTCCAAAGATTGAGGTTCGATTTCAGAATTTGACAGTTGAATCTTTTGTCCATCTCGGAAGTAGAGCACTTCCAACCATTCCAAATTTTATATTCAACATGACTGAGGTAATATACTCTCAATTTATACTCTTGGTCGCTGCTATAAATTGATTTCGTTCCAACTTATTTTTGTGAATCTTCGTCAGGCTCTTCTGAGGCAGTTGAGGATATACAACGGAAAGAGAAGCAAGTGGACAATTTTAGATAATACAAGTGGGATTATTAGACCTTCAAGGTATATTTGAATTTAAATTTTATCCCAGTTGGTGATGTTTTTAGGCCAGGATTATGTGTGTTTGATAAGGTAGGATGATATTTTGTAGATTGACACTACTGTTGGGTCCTCCAAGCTCTGGAAAGACAACGCTATTATTGGCTCTTGCTGGACGACTGGGACATGATTTACAGGTATTGGGATTTTACGTAATACCCTGATTCCTGGTTTTCATGCTATTTGCTACGGTATTGAAATCCTTGAACTGACCTCAGTGGGGATGACTTGCGGGTTCAATAAAGGTCTAATCTAAGCATGACGAGCTACTGTATGTTCATGCATTTTCTATCATGTGCTTTTATCTTATCTACAATAGAAGATAGGAATGAGAATAGAACGGTGGCTTATAACATGGTTGTTGATGGAACTATGCCATATGTAATAGGCTTAGTTAACCCCCTCTCTAAAAAGTTGCAGGCCTTGCAGCTGTTAATCATGTATGTGAGCTATGCATTTCCTTTAATTAAATGATTAAACTTTAAGAACTTTGGATGATTCAATTTCGCATATATTGCCAATGTTTCTGTGTTGATTGTTCCATTTTTTGTAATGTCTTTATACTGTGATTGCTTTTAAAGGTTTCAGGGAAGATTACATATAATGGACATGGTTTCAATGAGTTTGTGGCTCCAAGGACGTCTGCCTATGTCAGTCAGCAGGATTGGCATGTTGCAGAGATGACTGTAAGGGAAACTCTTGAGTTTGCAGGTCGTTGTCAGGGTGTTGGATTCAAATATGGTAAGCTTTAGAAAATCATTTGTGCCTGCATAAACTATGCTTTCCTAGTTGTTGACTCATGAATTCTTGCAAAAGATATGATTTCGGAACTTTCAAGAAGAGAGAAGATTGCTGGGATAAAACCTGATGGAGATCTTGATATATTTATGAAGGTATTTGTCAGATTCTTCTCTACAAATAGATGATTTTTGCTAAGAGATTCTCATTTTTACAGTTTTTTCTTTTAGTCATTTGCTTTGGGGGGACAGGAGACAAACCTTGTGGTGGAATACATCATGAAGGTATGCTCTAGATGCTGAATACTCTAGTAAACAGGGGATAACAGTATTGCAATTATTGCCTTCAAGTGTACCTTACCTGACATTTTACTAACTAGCACACCTTCAAAAATAGCCAAAATGGCCGAACTATAGTTTTCACTGGTATTTATAATGATATTGGAATAGAGCCGATGGGTTTAGGGTACTGGTTTATAAATTGGTGTTGAGAACACAAACCTCTGAAAAAGGGTATAAAAGGACATGCTTAGGATATTGGTTTATAAATTGATGTTGAGAACACAAACCTCTGAAAAAGGGTATAAAAGGACATCATAGTGGATTTACTAGGGATTGGCTCATCAAAACGGTTGGTTAATATGCTATTAGCCACTGGAATTCTTAAAGAAGTTCGGTATTATAAATAATGTTTATGTGATTGTTGAACTTGATTTGTGAAATTCTGAAGCACTAATGTATATATGACAAAGATTTTAGGGTTGGACCTATGTGCTGACACATTGGTTGGAGACGAAATGCTTAAAGGGATTTCTGGAGGCCAGAAGAAGAGGCTTACAACAGGTTGAGATGATTTAGTTTACTTTTTCTTATGTACTAGAATGCTGTATGCTTTTATTCATGCCAATTTAGCACATATGTGATTTCAGGTGAATTATTAGTTGGTCCAGCTAGAGTGCTGTTTATGGATGAAATATCAAATGGTCTTGATAGCTCAACTGCTTATCAAATCATCAAATATCTTAAGCATTCTACTCGTGCGCTTGATGGGACCACTGTCATTTCTCTGCTTCAACCTGCTCCAGAGACTTATGAGTTGTTTGATGATGTTATACTTTTGTGTGAGGGCCAAATTGTGTATCAGGGGCCTCGTGATTCTGTTCTTGATTTCTTTAAATCTATGGGATTTAGTTGTCCCAAAAGGAAGAATGTGGCCGACTTCTTGCAAGAAGTAAGTTTAGAAGAGCTTGAGATTTGGGTTCATTCTCTTTTATATGGCAATTTTGCTAAAATCTTGAAACACAGGTTACGTCAAAGAAGGACCAAGAGCAGTATTGGTCCAACTCTTTCCAACCTTACAGGTATATACCTCCGGGAAAGTTTGCTGAAGCTTTTCGTTCTCACCAAATTGGGAAGAATTTGTTTGCGGAACTGGCCATTCCTTTTGATAGACGCTATAATCATCCAGCAGCCTTGTCAACTTCTCAATATGGAGAGAGGAAGAGTGAACTTCTCAGAACCAGCTTTAACTGGCAGTTACTGTTGATGAAACGAAATTCATTTATCTATGTTTTCAAATTTGTCCAGGTAATCTTGCGAATTTTAAATGGTAATTTGGTGATTGAGTTAATGCTAGCTTTGCCATAACTAATGCTGGTTAGTAATTTTTTACATTGGTCCAGAAAACTTTTTTTTTTTTGTTTTTCATTGTAGTTATGCATTGATGATCTATTTAGAGGAAAGTGCTTCATAAAAAATTATTGCTGATTATTATTGTGTACTGCTCTCCAGCTTCTTTTGGTTGCGTTAATAACGATGACTGTTTTTCTCCGGACAACGATGCACCATAGTACAATTGATGAAGGAGGATTGTTTCTTGGGGCACTTTACTTTTCCATGGTCATTATTCTTTTTAATGGCTTCACTGAGGTTTCAATGTTGGTGGCCAAGCTCCCTGTTCTTTACAAGCACAGGGATTTGCATTTCTATCCAAGTTGGGTTTACACACTTCCTTCTTGGGTCTTGAGTATTCCAATTTCGCTCATAGAATCTGGTTTCTGGGTGGCTACTACATATTATGTTATTGGATATGATCCTGATGTTACTAGGTATGTAATATGCTTTCCCTGATTTCAGCATGATTTAATATGGTTGAATTAGAAAGACTTTTTAATTTCAATCCTTTAATTTGCAGGTTTTTTCGGCAGTTCTTGTTATATTTCTCTCTGCACCAGATGTCAATAGGTCTCTTCCGTGTTATAGGATCCTTAGGCAGAAATATGATAGTTTCCAATACCTTTGGATCTTTTGCTATGTTGGTGGTCATGGCTCTTGGAGGATTCATTATTTCAAGAGGTAAAACTGATTATTGTGCAACATCATGGTTAATTGTTCATGCCAATGTTTTATTCATTTCTTCGTATCGTTGTGACAGATCGTATTCCAAGCTGGTGGATTTGGGGTTTCTGGCTTTCTCCTTTGATGTATGCTCAAAATGCAGCTTCTGTGAATGAATTTCTTGGACATTCTTGGGATAAGGTAACATCATTAACTTATTATAAAATTTTTGAAAAGCACATTTATGCATCTTGATTAGCTTTTTTTTATCTTAAAAATTATTTTGTTCATTAACAACAATATGGTTTTCAGTAATTTTATATAAAGAAAGTTTGAAATGAATAGCATTATCTTTGAGTGCATATATCCGTTTAATTGTTTTAACTAGTTTAGTCACTTCAAAAAATTTCATGGCACCAGTCACCTTATACAGTACACTTTTTTGTCTACCATTTCCTATTGTGGTTTCGACCATATCCATAAATTGAAGGGATTAGTTGGAGTACAAAAATTCGTGACAATAAATAATATTCATATGTTATATTTTTCTTTTTAAAAATGAAAAATCTATATTTTACATGCTCTAAATCTTTTGTCATTTGTAATAAAATTTGTAAAAGTTTTATACATAAGCATTTTGATTTTTTAATTGATTACACACAAGTTCCTCCCTACAAAAAATAAATAAAAACGAAGAAATTTGTTTCCATCTAATTTTTGAAACCAAACTCAACTTCGGACTCACCATCAGCCAAGCCAAACGTAACATGATTAAAACAAAAGATATGATGGAACAACTTGCAACTATCTCTCAAGAGAAAATGTATATCCACATTAGCCAATTTATCCACGATCCGACTGCCCTCACAACAAATATGAGAAATGTTCTCTGATGCGAACCCAATGATCTCCAGAAGTAAAACGTCTCACACAGTCCACAACACACCCAGAAACAATTAATATAAATGACCCATAACACACAAAACAATTCCAAAAGAACTATTACTGTTTTATTGAAATGTGAATGAAGGTTTAACTACAATATTGGAGTAAAAAAATGATAGCAAAAGAACAAAGATAGTAGCCAGCAGTTCGAGGAGCTAGCGGCCTCCCTCAAGGATTTCCTAAAAAATAACAACCTGCCTTTTGTTGCCCAAACAGCCGACTATAAAGCAATTGTCTCCTAATCATTGTTCCTACCCTATATTACACCAACACATGACACGTATATTCCTTTAACTAACCACCTTGTCGACCAGCCAAAACCCCTTTTTACCCTTTTTTCTCCTAATCATTGTTCCTACCCTATAAAGCAATTGTCTCCAATTTTTTCTGAGCAAACAAGCATCTCTTCTTATTGACAACCAGCTGGTTTTCTTGTAGTATTGTAAAAGACTGTTGATCAGGGATGTATATGAGTATGTCATCGAAGAATACTAACATAAATCGTCTCAACACTGGTTTAAAGATAAAGTTCATTAAGGCTTGGAATGTGAAGGGTGAGTCCGTCAAGCCAAAAGACATGACAAGGAGCTCATAGTGTCCCTCATGAGTCCTAAACGCAGTCTTCGGTATATCTTCCTTTCTCACCCGAATCTGATGGTACCCGAAAGTCTAGTTTAGAAAAAATGGTGACCCCTGACAATTCATCGAGCAACTCTTCTATAGTGGGAATGGGAAATTTATCGGGTATAGTTATATCATTAAGGGTCCTGTAATCTATACAAAAACGCTAACTTCCATCTTTCTTCTTCACCAATAATACTGGGCTGGCAAGTGGGCTAATACTTGGCTGTATGATCCTTGCTTCCAACATTTCACTCACCAGCCTCTCGATCTCATTTTTTTGAAAGAAAGGATATCTATAGGGTCTGATGTTGGGCGGTTGAGCTCCTTCCTTGAGGTTGATAGCATGAACATGTTGTCGGGAAATGGGCAATGTAGTAGGTTGGTCGAACAATTGCACAAATTCTTCAAACACCTGAGCCACCTCTGTATCCACCACTTCTTCCTGCTGGTCTGACTCCCTCTCAAACGAACACAAGTCAATCAAGTATCCATCTTTTGAGTTGTTTATGGACCTAAGCATGGATTTAAGTGACACCATCGTCCTGGCCAAAGAAGGATCCCCTTGTAACCCAACCCTTTGTCCTCCAACTTCAAATTTCATATCAATTTCTTCCAGTTGATCCACACATCCCCTTTTGATCTTAACCAGGTCATCCCCAACACAACATCTGCTCCTCCTAATTCAAACGGAAAAAATTCCAGGGTAATCCTAATGCCTTGAACTTACAATTGAACCCCCTTGCAAATCCCTTCTCCCCTAACCGTGACCCCATTGCCCACCATGATAGTAAACATTCTTCCCTTCTCAACTTTTAGACCTAATTTTTGCACCAAGTCGTGCGAAATAAAATTGTGGGACGCCCCACTATCTACTAACACAATCACTTCTTCCCCTTGAATCTGTCCCTTGACTTTCATTGTTCTATCAAAAGTAAGTCCTACGATGGAATTCATTGACAGAGCCATAGGATTACCTTCTAAAGTGGTCCCTTCGTCGTTCTCCATGGTGGCTTCCTCCTTTTCAATCTCGTTGTCATCCATCACCAAAAGTATTTGCAGAGATCTACTCTTACACTTATGATTCGGCCCAAATTTCTCATGACAACGGTAACATAGCCCCCTCTCACGTTTGAATTGAATCCCAAATTTCTCATGAAAACGGTCACCGAAGATTTTCTTTGCGAATATTTGAGGCCGTAGATTCCACTGATCTTTCTCTCTTTTCCACCGATTGAGTTGGCGATGAAAAACTCGATTCTAGCTCAAAATTTCCAAAGGAGAAGTCCACCAATTTGTGCGATTTGAATCTGGATTGGGCGAAACTCTGGTATAACTCTCCACTTTCCAAACTGGACCCTATTCGTTTTGGATCTAGCTTTGTCCAAGGCCTAATTCTTTTCTTCAATCTTGTGGGCTTGGTCTATTAACTCAAATAATGTTTTGGGCTTTGTTATCCTTAATTCGGCTCGAATCTCTTTCTTGAGCCCGTTGATGGAAATACCCATCAACAACTCTTCTCCAATGTTGCGCAAAGGAGGTGCCTGAGTTTTGAATTGCTCTTTGTACTCCGTCACAGTGCCCAACTGTTTTATGGCCACCAAGGCTTCATACGCCGATCCTTTATAGGATGGCCTAAATCGCTCAATTAACGCCGCCTTGAAGGATCCCCACGACGAAATGGGTTCCCTGGAATCGACCCATTGGTATCAATTTAACGTGCGGCCCTCCATACACACGACAGTGGCTTTGATTTTCTCATCCTCCTCAAGCCGATTGACATGAAAATACCTATCAGCGCTAAAAGTCAACCCAATCGAATCCTCTCCAGTGAAAACCGGCAATTCTAGATTCTTTATCTTCCGTTCCTCTCTTCCACTATCACTTCCCTTTGATCTTTCATGTGCGCTACTGTCGGAGTCATTCAAGTTCTCTTGCGTCGCTGATTTTTCTTTTTCCCGGTTTCGAGCTTCTTCTCTCTCTTCTCTCAGTCTCACTAATTCTCGTAGTTCTAGTAAGTATTCCTTAACACTGCCTAGATCTTCCTTAATGCTTCCCACTTCTTTCTCAAATCCATCCATTCTCCCTTCCATCTTCTCCAACCTTGTATTTACCATAACCTAAATCTGGCTCTAATACCAAAATGATGCGAATCCAATGATCTCCAAAAGTAAAACGTCTCACACAGTCCACAACACACCCAGAAACAATTAATATAAATGACCCATAACACACAGAACAATTTCAAAAGAACTATTACTGTTATATTGAAATGTGAATCAGGGTTCAACTACAATATTGGAGTAAAAATGATAGCAAAAGAACAAAGATAGTAGCTAGCAGTTCAAGGAGCTAGGGACCTCCCTCAAGGATTTCCTAGAAAATAACAACCTGCCTTTTGTTGCCCAAAACAGCCGACTATAAAGCAATTGTCTCCTAATCATTGTTCCTACCTATATTACGCCAGCACATGACACGTATATTCCTTTAACTAACCACCTTGTCGACCAGCCAAAAACCCCTTTTTACCCTTCTTATAAACTTGTATAATAGGAGGCTGCTTACCATTCTCCCTCATATGTTTAATATTCTCAATACTGTTTTAAGCCAAGGATTCCGAAGATGCCATGGATGAAAAGCCCGATTGAAGAGACTAGTAGTAGTATGAATCTTATTTCAATCTAGAGATGAGCCACTTACGAGAGAAAAGGCAATTTTAAGAAAATGTAAAACGGCTGCCTGTGTTGTACGGAAAGCAGTATGATGCTCTAACTTTGTGACAAAGCTGCCAATCAAACCAGAACGTGATCGAAAATACCGCTACAGTTTCCAGGGTTAATAAATTTCCCATAATTCATTGCCCTCCATAATCTAAATTTACACACAAGCAATACTGAAATATTAGATTTTTTTGCATGTATATATGTATATATTACCAAAACTCATTGTTCTGTGTTCTTTTATATGTAGACGGCTGTGAACACTAACTTTTCATTAGGAGAGGCATTATTGAGACAACGAAGTTTGTTTCCAGAAAGCTACTGGTATTGGATTGGTGTTGGTGCTATGCTTGGATATGCAGTATTATTCAACATTCTTTTCACATTCTTCCTAAGCTACCTTAAACGTAAGTCACTCATTCAGTAAAAGTGAGGAGTAGAACTTCCTTTTTACTTCTGCTTAGATGAAGAAATTAATTACAAATGTATCTGGCTAAGTTCCGCTTTTATAATTTAACAGCTTTGGGAAAGCAACAGGCTGTTGTCTCTAAGGAAGAGCTGCGAGAGAGAGACAGGAGAAGGAAAGGTGAAACTGTTGTTATTGAACTGAGAGAGTACTTGCAGCATTCAGGCTCACTAAATGGTTTGTAAAATGCATCTTGCATTGGCTTTTCCAGTTTTCCTGACCTTTTATCTTATTTGTACATATAAATTTGCAGCTGAATGTTAAAGTTCTTATTTTCCCTAACTTCCATATAGGAAAATATCTCAAGCAAAGAGGCATGGTTCTTCCATTTCAACCACTTTCCATGACCTTCAGCAAGATCAATTACTTTGTGGATGTCCCTATGGTGTGTATACAGTTTCTTTGCCATTTGCCACTTGCTTTGGGAAATATGTTTACTATTTATTTCTCTCATCCAAGTTTCTCTTCAGGAATTAAAGCAAGAAGGGATATTAGAAGATAGATTGCAGTTATTGGTTAATATTACTGGAGCATTCAGACCTGGTGTGCTTACAGCATTGGTTGGAGTCAGTGGTGCTGGTAAAACCACCCTTATGGATGTTTTAGCAGGTCGAAAAACTGGTGGGGTGATAGAAGGCAGCACACATATATCTGGTTATCCTAAAAGGCAAGAAACTTTTGCGAGAATTTCAGGTTACTGTGAGCAGAGTGACATTCATTCGCCTGGTTTGACTGTTGTGGAATCACTTCTGTTCTCTGCTTGGCTGCGGTTACCTTCAGACGTGGATTTGGAGACACAAAGAGTAATAAATCTTTGGCCTTTTCATGTGTCTTTGTTTGAGATAACTTACTGATTGAATTTTTCAGGCATTTGTTGAGGAGGTGATGGAACTTGTGGAGCTGACATCGTTAGGTGGGGCATTAGTTGGTCTACCAGGAGTTGATGGTTTGTCAACTGAACAACGTAAAAGATTAACAATTGCTGTTGAACTGGTTGCCAACCCTTCTATAGTATTTATGGATGAGCCCACATCAGGTTTAGATGCAAGGGCTGCAGCAATAGTGATGCGAACTGTCAGGAACATTGTAAATACTGGGCGAACAATTGTGTGCACAATCCATCAGCCCAGTATAGACATTTTTGAATCCTTTGATGAGGTTAGCTCTTAAATTTTGCAAGAGAGCTTCTCTAATGTGGTTTTCTTTCCTGGCATTGAAAGTGTAAAAAATCAGAAATGCTTACCAATAAGCAATACTGCTTTCATATCATGTCCCTGTGGCTGTTATAGCTAGTATATTATAGCTTTTTATATTATGGGTTATATATTATAGCTTTGAAATCTAGTTACATGGATGGAAAGTTAGAGACAGCTTAATTTTATCATACACATGATCCTTATTAAGTGTTTCTATTTCATTGAGTGTCTACTCAATTCATAATCTTCTATGTCTTTGCAGCTTTTGTTTATGAAGCGTGGAGGAGAGCTCATATATGCTGGGCCACTTGGTCCTAAGTCTTGTGAGCTCATCAAATATTTTGAGGTTGGATCATGCATTTTAAATCTCTTAGAATATTTGAATCTATTTTATGCTTAAATCATTATGAACTTGTTTATATTTTATCTTGTGGATCTATATATTTGATCTGTAGGCAGTTGAAGGAGTGCCAAAAATAAGGCCTGGATATAATCCTGCTGCATGGATGCTTGAGGTTACCTCACCAGTTGAAGAAAATCGCCTGGGTGTAGATTTTGCAGAAATTTACAGATCATCAAATTTGTTTCAGTATGTACATGTTTTTGGGAAATGTTGGCTGTTGGTTTTGCCATTACATACATATAATCTTTTTTCTTTTACTTTCTTTTCTTTATCTAACCATGCTGTCTGCTTTGTTTCAGACGTAATAAAGAATTGGTTGAAAGTCTAAGCCAGCCTAGTGCAAATTCAAAAGAATTGAACTTTCCAACGAAGTATTCGCTGTCTTTTTTTAATCAGTTTCTAGCTTGCCTGTGGAAGCAAAATCTATCTTATTGGCGGAACCCACAATATACAGCAGTTCGCTTCTTCTACACTGTTATCATTTCATTAATGCTTGGATCAATATGTTGGAAATTTGGTTCAAAAAGGTTACTACTGAACTTTTCTTTCTAGACATCTTCTGATATCTAGGCAAAAGTATTGCTTAAAACTTGTTGAGATGCTTTCACGCTTGGACATTTTGGGAACTTATTTATACCACATAATTTCAGATGATTTGCTTTGTGAGGTTGAAAGCTAGTATTTTATGATTTTGACACTTATTATCTATATCTATTTTATTTCATCCTCTAGGTGGCAGATAGCTGTTTTCAACCCCATGAGACATGATATCAACATTAGATATCTTCCATCATCTGTATCTCTTTTTCAATTATACCTGTAGCCCTGTATAGATGAGTCTACCACTAAATTCTCTGTAATATTTGAATTCTGATTCGTGCAGGGAGAATCAACAAGATTTGTTCAATGCCATGGGATCCATGTATCTTGCAGTCCTGTTTATCGGTATTACGAATGGTTCTGCTGTTCAACCGGTTGTTTCTGTTGAAAGATTTGTTTCATATAGAGAGAGAGCTGCCGGGATGTATTCAGCTCTGCCTTTTGCATTTGCTCAGGTCTATGTTCTGGGCTTCTTTCCTTCTTTCCATTTCTATTTGTGCAAGCAAGAACTCTTTTGTTCTCTGAAACTTCACTCGTGTTTTTTCCTTTTATGTGCAGGTTGTTATTGAGTTCCCATACGTGTTTGGACAAACCGTTATTTACAGCTCTATTTTCTATTCTATGGCTGCATTTGACTGGACTGCTTTGAAATTTATTTGGTACATATTTTTCATGTATTTTACCATGCTATACTTCACCTTATATGGAATGATGACTACTGCTATCACACCAAATCATAATGTTGCCTCCATCATTGCTGCTCCATTTTATATGCTTTGGAACCTTTTCAGTGGCTTTATGATTCCTCTCAAGGTAAAGAAGTTATCATTTTCTTTTCTATATATATAGTATCATAGTTTCTCACTCTCGCATGCATTTTACATAAACTGATCAAATGGAAAACAGCAAGTCTCAAATATTTATTAACATTTAAGAAAACAGCAGTTTTCAAGTTTGAAGTCGACTTAAATATAATGCTGAAGGCACCAGGGTCTTATATAATTTTTTAATTTTGTCTGATAGAGAGGCCATGTTAGATATATTATATGACCTTACAAGAAAATGCAATCTTGAAATCTACTTTGCATGGGTTCTTTCTCTCTTCAATGTGTGTATAAATATCATAATGTGTTCCCAATTCTTTTTCAGAGAATGCCCGTTTTCTGGAGATGGTATTATTGGGCAAATCCAGTGGCATGGAGTCTGTATGGACTCCTGACATCGCAGCTTGGTGATGATGATAAACTGGTGATGCTTTCAGATGGAATTCA
>WYDK02000014.1:4476872-4497788 GCA_009867345.2 Toxicodendron radicans
CAGAGGAAATGGTTTTTTTGTGTTTAGAGAATAAGTAAAGTGGTTCGTTGAGAATAGTTTGTATAAAACGGAATCAATGTACTTCACATTTGTGAACGTTTTAAAACGGGAAACAAGAAAGAAAGACGACGAAGGGGGCCAACCACATGATACGAAAGGCCCACAAATCTTATAAACCAGTTTATCCACATGATATTCACGTGACCTACATGAAATCATTAATCATGCTCTCAATTTATTTCAAAGAGTAAACAATTTTTCCCACCCAAAATTTGCCTCAATCAACTTTCGCACCCAAAATGTTTCAAAATACCGTTTTACTACCCAAAGTCTATGTTTCGTTACTACCTACAATACACTTTCCAATTCAACAGTAAACGGAGAGAAAACTTGATTCAGGCTATTGAGGCTTTTAAAAAAGGGATGTTGATGAGTCTTTTGGTGGTGGAAAATTAGATTTTGGTGGTCAGGATTAGTCGAAATCTGGCTTGGAAGGGATGGTTGTGCGTTTCACAAATCGTTCGATTGTCAACAATTTGTAAGGTCGGTGGGAACAAAGTTTGAGGGCTTTTGGTAAGTAACGATCGAGAAAGCGAATGGTGATGGTGTGGGGTCGTAACAATATTGAAATCTGCCAACAATTGATCGGAATACAAACTTTTGATAGTAAATTGATATTTTAAAACTTTCGGTTGGAAAGTGTCTTAAAAAAAGTGTCATTAAGACAAATCTTGGGTGGAAAAAAGTCCTTTACTTTTATTTCATATCATATATTATAATATTAATTATTATATTAATAATTTTAAATAGCAAAAAAAAAAATCAGGTTCTATTTTTAAACAAGTACACCCAATTTCCTGTATTTCTTAAAACATTATTATATGAGCTGCTTTCAAAGACAAATTGATTGTTTTTGCCGGTATTGTAATTTTAGCAGAAATATAAATGTTTTTTCTAGAAGAATAAATTTAAACAAATAATAGAAAAGGTTACCTTTTTCTTCTTTTCTAAGTCAATGACAACGATACAGATAATTGCAGAGCAGTAGTTGTATCCAACCGCAAAAGCCACCACAACCGTTTGATAATCCGACAAAGACTCAATTAAACTCAAGTCAAACATTCAAAACAATACGGCGCCGCCCTCTGTTTCTGCGTATTAACCTTATAAGCTTCTTAAACCGTATATTTCTCTACGGTTTCCTCTGTTATATTACATTATAGCTTTCCTTTTTCTTCTCTTATAAATATAATTCCTATATCTTATAGCCTTCATTTTTTCTTTTCAAATTTCAAGTTTCTCTCTTTGGATTTCCTGTCGGGATTCAATCCATCTGCCACATCTAAGGTGTGTTTTTCTTCATTTGAAGACTGTGGTTGCATGTAAGTTTATGCTTTACTTTTTATTAATGTAGTCCTTATATGTGAATGTTGGTCTGGGTTTAGCACCGTAATTTTGACTGATATGAATTTCTCACCTGGGCTTCTGTAATTTTATCTCATTTTCATCTACAAATGATAGTTAGTGGATTTTCATGGCTATTGAATTGGGAATAAAGAAGAATTTAGTTTGTTTCTGGAACAATGTGTGTACTTCATTGTGAAGGACTTGGAATTTTTATGTGTTTACATTTCAGATTTTCCAGGCCTGGGTTTCCATAAAGTTGATTTCTTGCATATTTCCATTAGCAGAGTATTCTGTTCACATTACATATTTCATATTTTGAAGGGAGGAGGAAAAGTAAATCCTCATAAAAAGGGATAATAGAAAAAAGCACATTTCAGATCTAAGTCCAACATGAAAAGTTTACACAAGTTATGCTTTTCCAGAACTGCTTTTGACATTCTTATTTGGTTTATGGTAGTCCGTATCATGTGCTTCAAATTTACTGGTATTATGATCTTTTTTGGCATCTGATCTGAACTTGATAAACTGTATTTGTAGCAGGGAAAATGTCTGAGCCAAATCTGAATAAGCCCTTAAATCCCCCATCATCAACTCGAAATCTCCCTGATTTCAAAAAGTCTATTAAGCTAAAATATGTGAAACTTGGGTACCACTACCTAATTACTCATGGAATGTACCTCTTCCTTTCACCTCTAGTAGTCCTAATTGCTGCACCAGTCTCCACATTTTCTCTCCAAGACCTTTATGATCTTTGGGAACATCTACAATATAATCTTATCTTTGTTATTATATGCTCTACTCTGCTTGTTTTCCTTTTGACACTCTACTTTCTCACTCGCCCTGGCCCTGTTTACCTTGTAAACTTTTCCTGCTACAAGCCTGAAGAATCTCGAAAATGCACAAAAAAGATTTTCATGGATCAATCCCGGATGACTGGTACGTTTACAGAGGAGAATCTCCAGTTTCAGCGCAAGATCCTTGAACGATCTGGACTTGGTGATTCTACTTACCTTCCAGAGGCTGTCCTTAATATCCCTCCAAACCCATCAATGAAAGAAGCTAGAAAAGAAGCTGAGGCTGTGATGTTTGGTGCAGTTGATGAGCTTTTTGCTAAAACTTCTGTGAAACCCAAAGACATCGGTATCTTAATTGTAAATTGTAGCTTGTTCAATCCAACTCCATCTCTGTCTGCTATGGTTATAAACCATTACAAGCTTCGAGGGAATATAGTTAGCTACAATTTGGGAGGAATGGGCTGTAGTGCAGGCTTGATTTCAATCGATCTTGCAAAAAATCTTCTTCAGGTCCATCCCAACTCTTATGCATTGGTTATCAGCATGGAGAACATCACATTGAATTGGTACTTTGGTAATGATCGGTCAAAGCTTGTATCGAATTGCTTGTTTCGAATGGGTGGAGCTGCAATCTTGCTTTCAAATAGATACTCTGACAGAAGAAGATCGAAGTACAGATTGGTGCACACTGTCCGTACCCACAAGGGTGCTGATGATAAATGTTTTGCCTGTGTTACTCAAGAAGAAGACTCTGAAGGGAAGATTGGTGTTAGTTTGTCGAAAGATCTGATGGCTGTTGCAGGTGATGCTTTGAAGACTAACATCACCACATTAGGGCCTCTTGTTCTGCCAATGTCTGAACAACTGCTGTTCTTTGCTACATTAGTTGGAAAGAAACTTTTCAAGATGAAGGTCAAGCCTTACATTCCGGATTTCAAACTGGCTTTTGAGCACTTCTGCATTCATGCTGGAGGAAGAGCTGTATTGGATGAATTGGAGAAGAACTTGCAGCTGTCTGATTGGCACATGGAACCATCAAGAATGACACTTTATCGGTTTGGCAACACCTCGAGTAGTTCTCTTTGGTACGAATTGGCTTATTCAGAAGCCAAGGGAAGGATAAGGAAGGGTGATAGAACATGGCAAATAGCATTTGGTTCAGGGTTCAAGTGTAACAGTGCTGTCTGGAAGGCTTTGAGGACCATAAACCCAGCAAAGGAGAAGAGCCCATGGATGGATGAAATCCACAATTTTCCAGTAGAAGTTCCTAAAGTATCAACCATTTAATTCAAGAACTTGGAGCTGCCTTTGTGAATGGAGATTTTTTCTTCTTTCTTGTTAGGATGTCGGGATTCATTTTTGCTATCCAGGAGGGGATGTGGGTGGTAGTTGCTCAATCTGTGGCTGGCTGTATGGGATTCAATTGTTTTAGGGTTTTGACTATTGCAGATTGTCCTATTGAGAGACCTGATTGGTAATTGGTGCTGGAATAGTCGTGGCTTAAGAATTTTGGCAATATATTGATTCATGTGTATTTTATGGAAGTTACTGATGTATTTAAAACCGAGACCAGTTTATTGTAGAGCTAGCTATTCTTGTAAACGAAGAATTGGTAGAGTTTAGTTTAACTCTAGTTGGGGTGTTACTAATCTGAATTTTCTGCTCAAGTTGGTTTTATCTTCAACACATGTTCATTAATAGATAGCTCATACAACAATATTAGTTCCAAGTTCCAACACGTTCTATTCTTTCTTTTCTTGCCATGGTCTTATTAAAAAGAAAGTATAGGCAAGCCAGGGAGTTATGTGGAAGAGCTTTTTAGTCCGAGAAAATGGACAATCAAACAGCAGGAAGCAATGGGTCGTCTTCTGTCCCTAATCATACTATTTTGAGGGGAAGCAAACTCTCAATGCTGGTGTTGCGGTCTTAAATATTTATGGCCTCTTCCATAGCCATGTGGCCCGTAATACTTCACAGAGACTGATTTATGGGCTGATGTACCCCTGAACTAGAAGCATGCAGTGTATCCCTATAATTTGCAACCCTGTATTTCATTTCCACGGTGTTCGAATAAAGCCTTCGCATCCTCGTCCACCTTCAAGGATTTAAAACAAGATAATTGAAAGCTTGAGTGGTGTGACTATCTCTGCTGACAGCATCAGATGCTGTCTGGCACATGACGGCGTGAGAGCTGAATCGTTTGGTCACCTATAGTTTATAGAAGCAACACCACCATGTAACTCGATAGAGACCAAAAAAATATTTTAAGAATATTTTAACATGTAAATTTACCTTAACCTGTTCTTATATACTCCTATTAAAGTCTTCTTTGGTTATAAAACACTTTGATATTTTCTACTTCAACAATTAACAATTTTTATATAAAAGCTTTACTACAATAAGTTTCACTTGAAGGAGTTTTTGAAGGAGTTGCCCCTGGTAAATCCAACCTGATTATACGAAATGAGAACACCAAAACAACTTACTACAACTAAGGCAATTTCCAGTCAGACTGCTGAGCTATTGCCAAAAGGGAATTTATGCAATTCTTTCAGTGTGGAATTTAATTTCAAATGCTTTAAAATAGACTTGAAATCACTTAATACACCCTCCATATGTGCTTGCACCTTAGTCCCAATACCCCCACAAACATACTTCACGACCAATTATTGCAGATTATAACGACGCTGATGGTTAAAAGGGCATAAGCTAAAATATAAAAATTCATCAACATGGGAATCATCACTGCGCAGTGAATCCATGAAATCATGTAGTTAAATCTTACATATCCATATCTGTGAATCTGCACTCGATCAGATTCTTATCATTATCACGTCAAATAATGAAGAAAACCTGTACTCAACTGACAATAGGCAAAATGAACAATGAAGGTACTATAAACAAAACCGGAAAAAGCAATGGCACAAGGACATGCGACTATTCATGACAACCTTTTAGTATCATAGAAAGATTAAACGTGTTAGAGAATGTCATTATCCACAACATATGTCATAACCAGCATACCAGGTTCAGCAACCAAAGATCAAGCATAAGATTAAAACAGATAAATGTATGATCCCGCTTAACAGCTGGGGTGAAAAAAATCCATAAATTTAATCAGAGGATGAGGAATCTGTTCCCACATTTTGAGTAGAGACTGACAAATATATGCAGCCATAATCCATTTGAAACTAGTCCTTGGTTGACTTGTTGATGAGTGATTTATGGATGTGAGGGATGACACCCCCACCAGCAATGGTCCCTTTGATCAAGGTATCAAGTTCCTCATCACCACGGATTGCAAGCTGCAAATGCCTGGGAGTTATACGTTTCACCTTGAGATCTTTGCTTGCATTTCCAGCCAACTCCAACACCTCTGCAGTCAAATACTCCAAAATAGCAGCTGAATACACAGCAGCTGTAGCTCCAACTCTCCCATGTGCAGTAGTCCTTGACTTCAAAAGACGGTGTATCCGACCCACAGGGAACTGCATGTTAAATATCACACAAACTATTCAGTAAGGATCCAAAAAAAAAAAAAAAATTAAAAGGAAACAGAGCATGAAATACCCTGTGTCAAGTAACATTAAATGCAACAGTATTCAGAGAATCTTAAACAGGATCCAGAACACTAAATGCGTCTTTCAATAACATCAATAAAATGATTAAAAATGAAGCTATCATTTGCCCTTTCCGGTTAACGGGATCAATTTCATATGAATTTCCTCCATAAAAAGTCCCTGTATCATGCGAAAATAACATCTAAAAGTTAAAAATCCAATAATAAGAAAAGCTGCCTACTACATCAGGTCCTCAAAACTTGAAGTCACATATAGTAATAACCTTTTTTTTTTTTTGGATGCGAGGGAAACCCCTCCCCATTGGGCCTTTGACCCAAAGAGGCAAGTAAAACCTCCGGCTGTCCCAGACTCTTACAAAGAGTGCACGCCCTGTTTCAAACCTGAGACCTACAAGGTATATCTCACGCCCTTTACCACCACGTCATACCCCTTAGGGACATATAGTAATAATAATAATAATAATAATAACTTGTAATGTGCTATTTTAATACCACCTCCAATAACTAGCTACTTTGACCAACCCTAACGCTAACATAGACAAGATAGTGGCTTTATATAATTAATCCCCACACTGAAGCAGGTAAAGGAGGCATTAGATCTAAAGAATCTTATTGGGTAGCCAAAATATTGCTCTCTCATCTATATTTACTAGATGTTATGGCCAAATAAAACTTGGTCAAGAAGTAGTAGTTCATCACAATATAACAGACAGCTTCATCAATAGTCAACATATTACATAAAAATTTATATATACCAAATTAATAAGGGGTTATTATCAGATAACTCACTTGAGGTATCATGTTTTCTCAAGTGCCTCCCACACATATCAGAAATCTCTGAAAACCTTCCCTCATATTTCAGCTTTCTTCCATTACCTCCCTTTTCCACCGCTTTCTTACAGTCAAACATTACTGACCAGGGGTACATGCGTCATTTCACCCTAACTTATATCATCACAAGTGACAAAAACCTAATTCAAGGTTAAAAGCATTTCGTTGTTTTCTTTTTCTCCCTCTCGGCCTCTCTCTCTAAACATGTTCTTCTCCGTCTATGTAAGGAAAAAATCTCTTCAAATATATTCAATATTTTCTCCATCTCCTCTGTCAGATGAGCCCTTTTTTTTCTTCAATTATTTGAATGGTCAAGGTGGTGACTCTATTTACTAGGTTTCATATGGAAAACTGTGGCCATAGTGATTCAATTGTTAATAGTGACGGAAAAAGCAATAGAGTGATGATTCTCGACTTTAAATTTATTCTTGATTTCTTTTAAAATCCTATTGTCTATATTGATTTCTGTTGGTGGCGATCTTAGTAGGGGTTCTAATATTTTTATTATTTTTGGCTATTGATGGTTGTGGATGTGGCGGTGAAATTGAACTTTTGTTGTTTGATTGTTTGGTTGTTGACGGTCAGTCCATGGTGAAGAAGATATATTTTTGGGTTTTTTGTTATTGTTTTTGGAATTATATTTGGTATTATTTTCAATTGTTTTTTAATTTAATTTGAAGAAGAATACCTGTTGTGTTATGTTGGTAAATTTTTTCTAGTGATAAAGGTACTGCAAATTACAAATTTTCTTGTGATAAATGCACTGCAAATTTGCAACTTGAGTTGGAATGAGAAGTTGCAAATTTTGATTTGCAAATATATTATTTATTATTTAAAAATATTAGCTGAAGTTCCAGTACATGAACAAGTTTAATTAAAGAAAAAATTAATATATTCACTAAGTATTAGATAGTTTATCAAAATCATAAACTTTCAGTCAACAAATGGGAATTAATTAGTTAATTAATTAATTGTTTTGAGTTTTTATTTTATTTTCTTCTTATTTAAATATTATGAATATTGAAAAAAAAAATGAGGTAGAGCTGGTTAAGGCCATTTATCGGCTAACCCGTGAGTACACAGTGCCCAAGGGAGGAACTTGAGGAAAGTTGAAATATGAGGGGAGGATTTTGGGAATTTCTGATACATTTGTGAGGTACTTGAGAAAACCTGATACCTCAGAGGAGGTATTTGATAATAACCCCATTAAAAAATTACCAGGCTTCATATTCTTCACTGGCACAATCTAGGACTACAGGAATAATGTGACTGACTTAAAACCAACTCGAACAATCACCTGTTTCACACTGTAAATTACATTTTGGTTCAAGACACATCAAGTTTCAGAACCAATAGCTTACGAATTAAGCACCCTAATCATCTATAGCCTTTCTCACAATCACTCACCCAATAATTCAACATATCTACCGTTAAACTTCAAAGCACAATGATTAAAGCTAAAATTAATAATTAATGGTTCACTCATCTCAGAATATAAGTTTTATCCAACTTGTTCAATTTCACCTTTATTCATTTTCATGTTCTGATGAGAATTTACTCTAGGCCCCCAAAATATATTTAAAAAAAAAAAACTGTAATATTAAAAAAGAAAACCTAATATACAAGAAAAGAACGTAGTCTAAAACATAAAATGGACAATTCTTTAATGAAACAATGAAATTAATAAAGAACATAACATGGGTGAAAATTGAAAGCGGAATGTAGAAGAGAAAAACGCAAATATAGAGAGAGATCTAAAAGAACCTGAAGGCCGGCTCGGGAGGAGCGAGAGATTGGTTTCTTCTTGTCCTTATCTTTGTTACTGGCGGAGGCCTTTCCCATAATCAAACCTTTTGCCCCTTTTCCCGACATCTTTCCCGCCAAAATGAATGATTATTGCAGATTCAGACACAGAGATGGAAGATAACGAGAACGAGAGAGAGGCACTCGACACACAGTCACAGATGATTGCAATTCAACCAACAAAAGCCTTGGAGGGGTTACTTGTTAATTCAGCTTTGCTTTTTTTTTGTATTTACTAATTAGCCCTTCTACTTCTTTGCCTACAAATTAAAAGCCCTTAGATTCTTATATATTTACCTTCATGGCACTCTAATTTTTTTATATTTCCATTTTTATGTCGTATCATGTTTCACTTTCCCCTTCAATCTTATCCTTTTATTTATTTTATGAGAGAATTACATAGTCCTACCCAAAGTTTGGCAAATACTTTCCCACCCATCCTTAAAATTGAGACCTTAGTTTTAATAGCAAAAGGGAATTCTTATTAGTTTGCACAATACGTATATATTAGTGTTAAACCACGCGCAACGCACGGGTATGTTTATACAATTTTTTTTTTTACATTATTATTTTTTTTCTTGTGGTGTTAAATATATATTGTTTGTATTGAATTTCATTATATATTGAATTGATAATTAAAGAAATCAATAATAAAACTATTATATATCAAATAAATAGTATGTAGAAATTAGATAACGAAAAATTTTTAGCCAATAAACACAAGTACTTTGCACAGAAGAAACAAAAACTATACCAGGATTCTCTTCTTCTTGTACCTCTCCATCCGATGAAGGAACTACTCATAAGACTTCTGCAACTCATCAACAAGCTCCGCAAAGCTATTCAAACAATTAATAAAAGACTGAATAAATGAAGTTAGTATAATTTTCCCCAATATCCCAAACCTTTAAAGCAGATATATAAGTAATCATATCTTTTTATATGGTTTGTTCATCACTTTCCTATTAAAATGTAATCATATCTTCTGGAACTTCCTCATCTCATTCTGGAAAACATTCTTTCAATTGCCACTAAAGGTTCCCAAAAAAAAACACCAATTCAATTGATATCATATTTAAATTCCAATCTTAAAACAATATTATAAACCACCACTTTTCCAACAAAACACACTTAAATTCCATCTATTAGAACAACAAAAATACAAGCAAACACTTTACCACAAAATTCAATTAAACTAATTCACTTAGTAATGATTAGCTTGAAAATTAATAACTTCTAAAAATTGTTGATCATTGCTAGCTAATGCAATCCAAAACACCAACTAATCAAGTTATTCAACGCTAATTGCATACTCTTCTTTTCCAAAACTAAAAATTAATAATTTAAACAAAATAAAAAAAAATTACCTGAAAGCAATAGTTGTGCCATTTCCGAAATTTTCAACAGTTTCATCCATAATCTCAAGAGGCAAAGCATCTTGAAGTTCCTTAGCCAATTGTTCAAAGACCTCCTCCGCAACCTCAAACTCACATTTTATTAACGTGTGAATGTGAAATGTTTGAATTAATGGGAATGTGAAGAGTTTGTATTAATGTGTGAATGTGAAGAGTTTGAATTAATGGGAGTATGAAAGGGATTAAACCATATGTTCATCCAACATGTCAATGAAGCAATTCTATTACTTAAAAAATCATACATGTCAATTTATTAGAGCTTCCAAAATCTCATGTGTCAATCTCTTAGAGCTTCAAAAATCAGATATGTCAAGCAAATAGGTTTTGTTTTAGCTTTATATATATTAGAGCTTCTAAAATCTCATGCGTCAATCTCTTAGAGTTTCAAAATTTTTATGTGTCAAGCAAAGAGGTCATGTTTTAGCTTTATATAAGGAAAAGTAGTTTGCCAAGCCACTATATAAGGAAAATGTTATATGAATATTTTTCGTTTCTTCATTTCATTCATGTTGATAGAGGAAGAGTTGTAGAGAAAGGGTGGAGTGAAGGGAAGAGAGAGAAAGGGAGAAGAATTGATCCAAGATTCCGATGAAGAAGATCGGAGATCCGAGTTCCTAAGTTAGATCGGCTTAAGAGGTGAGTGAAATATGTATAAATTTCATTAACAAGTTGTTTTGGAAATGAATATCATGTTGCATGTTGAACTTGAGGAAGAATGTTTGTGTATAGGTGTTAAATTTGCGTGCATGTATGGTATATTGGTTGTTTATGTTTTGTGGAGTATTTTGGTAATTAATGGGAAAGGAAAAAATTTGGGAAAAATAGGTGAAAATCTGGAAAACCCAGATGTCGTCGCGGCGAGGTTTTATATATGAATGGGCAGAGGAACTAAGGCAAAATTCCCAATTTGTTGTCGCGGTGAAGGAAGTTCATTGTCGCGATGATAAACTCTCGGGTTTGGCTTCTCCGAGGCGACAAGAATGTGTTGCCACGGCAGTGGAGACTTAGAGGAAATTTGTAGTTTTGGCTATTTGGGGGTGTAACTACCAGATTTGAAACCTGTCGAGGAGACATGGGTATAAGTGTAATAATTCAAAGGTCAAGGTACCTAAGTGAAAATGAAAAACCATAGGGGGGTTAATAAAGACTAGAAAAGTTGATGGACTAATAATAATAATGAAATAGTTTAGAGGGCAAAATGATATTTTTCAGAGCGAGACTAAATTGATATTTTACATGGAAAAAGCTTATTTGAACGATTATAAAATGTATTCTATTTTATACATTGATGGCATGGGTAAATGTATTTATATTCATATATATTGTTATATGAGAGTGTGAAATGGGCTCGATTGAGATTGATGTGCGGACAACCATCAGAGGTGTATCATTCCCCACTCCAGATGACGACTAGCAAGATGATGTAATACTTCCTCATGCGCACACGAGAAGGTCCGTCCTATCGACGATGAGGTCTAGGTGAGGATTATATCCATGCTAGAGTTCGCTAGGTGATCCTCGGGGTGTAAGCCTGTTGAGTATTCTGCGGGACAGAAAGGACGAGTGATGAGCTCAGGTGAGGATTCCACTTATGTCGGAGTCGTTGGGTGATCCTCAAGGTGTAAGCCTGATGCATTCCAGATAAGTGTTGAGCAACATGTGAGGACTTCACGTATGCTGGAGTTCGTTGGGTGATCCTCGGGGTGTAAGCCTGTGATCTCGAGACTGGGGTTCCACCTATGCTGAGTGCGCTGGGTGACCTTCAGAGTATTTGAAGAAGGTCACGATGTGCTAGTCGAGATGTTTTTATGTAGTCTATACTTGAGAGTGTATAGGGTAGAGCCTATGGATACAGAGATGGCGGTATGTTTAGATGGGTTACGTGGTGTGTCATGAGCATGTTTTCAGCATTTGAGTATTTTAATTATATTGTATTTTAAATGTATTATCCACTCACTGGGCCTCCTAGCTCACTGTTTTGATTCCCTCCCCCCCCCCCTGTCATTGTTCAGGAGTCGAGCGTGCATCCTCCGCATAGTAGGTCAGCTACGCATGTCCTTCCACTACAACGTGGTTGCTTGACATATAGATACTTTGATGTTGTATTTCGTACTTGGACTTGTATTATAGCTTTGAATATTGCATTGTAATGAAAAAAATCATTTGGTTTTCTGAAAAAGTTTCTAAAAAACTCACCATTCTTTTAGGATCTATGTCCCACGGAGCACCTGGATCCAGTGAGGTAGGGACCACCCTGGAGAGGTGTGACATTTTTGGTATCAGAGCCTAGGTTGTGAGTCAGTATACTTTTGTGTGAGCATGCATTGTACATTTTTTGAGAAACTAAGTAATTGATTTGTTTTATAGATCATATGTCGACTAGGCCGACTGCATACACGACCTGAGGGGACATTGGCCAACCCTGGGGATAAGGATGAAGACCACGGTGAGCAAGTAGAGGGGGAATGATCAGGAGTGGCTGGTAGAGGAAATAATGCTGAGAGACATGTTAGACATGAGGGTGATCAGTCTTCAGATAGTGAGTCCAGTTTTGAGAGGATTATTGGTAGATTTGCTCATTTCTTCACTCTAGCTACGTGAAGTCAGGCTACGGGGGAAACGAGGAGAAGAAATGTTATAGAAAGAGCTAAAAATTTGGGGGCTGAGAAATTTGATGGTGAGGGAGACTCTAGTGTAGCCGAGAGGTGGTTGGCAGACATGGAGAAAGTGTCCCGGGCCATTGGGTGCACAAATGGAGAAAAAATGAGGATAGTGGAGTTTTATTTGACAGGGGCCGGTAATCATTGGTGGCAATCCACCCAAGGAAAATATGTTGATCCAACTTGGCTGAACTTCAAGAGTTTATGAATAGGTATCAGTCCAGGGTGTATAGGGAGAATAAAAGGAAATAGTTTCTGGCTTTGGTCCAGGAGATATGACAGTGGAGCAATATATGAACAAATTTTTGTGGAGTTATCTAGATTTTCTCAGGAGATCTTAGTGAATGAGGAGGTTAGACGTAAGAGATTTGAAGAAGATCTTAGAAAGGGAATCATAATGACTGTTGTGGGATTTGCATTCACTGATTTTGCGAGGTTAGTAAAAACAAACATGAAGGTATAACAATGTGCACCACGAAAAGAGAGAGAAGAAATGCAACCACGTAGGTAGAAACGTGGGAATAGAGAGTAGGGAGTGGGTGGATCCATGAGTCGTATGAAGAAACAACAGGGTAGTTTATCTGGATCATCTAGTAGCCAGTCCTCTGAGGCCAATGGGGGGCAGAGTAGGTTATGTGGATATTCAGGTAATGTAAGCTTAGGGGGAGCTCAAGGGGAGCTCATAGGAGGTCGTGTAAGGTATGTGGCCGATATCATTGGGGGCCGTGTTGGGGAGCTAGCCTAGGATGTTTTCAGTGTGGGCAGTCCGAACATAAGAAAGATTGTTCATAGTTGATTCAGAGAGAGATTCAGTCTCAGAGATGAGCCTTTCAAAGCTACAGAGGTGAGGGTAGCCGTGTTCAGGGACAACAGAGGTCTCAACCTCCACCTCAAGCAATCAAACAGAGTCTAGTACCGGACTCAATGGGCGAGGCCAACAGAGGGGATCTGGCCAGTAGTTTACCCAGGCCTAAGTCTTTGCCATGACCCGACAAGAGGCCCAGACCACACCAAAGGTTGTAATTGGTATATTATCTATTTTTGGTCGTAAGACTCGTATTTTGATTGATCATGGATCTTCTCATTCATTCATATCATATGCATTTGCGGAGTTTTCTAACCGAATTTTAGAGCCCTTAGAGTGTAAATTTGCAGTGTCTACGTCGGTTGGTGAGACGTTATTTGCAAAGTATGGGTTTCGAGATTGTGAGATTTCGATTCAAGGCTTTGAGTTAGAGGCAAATTTTATTTTGCTGGGTTTTCAGGAGTTTGATGTGATTTGGGGGATGGATTGGTCAGCCAACCATCAGGCCTCAGTGGATTGTTTTAGAAAAGATGTGACTTTTAAGAAACTGGGATTTCTATAGATTGTATTTTGTGGTGAGCGCCACTTAGTTCCTTCATGTTCTATTTCAGCGTTGGCAGCTAAGAAGTACATTATAAAGCGTTGTGAAGCTTTCCTAGCTCATGTTGTGGATACAAGAGTATGTGAGGTTAAGTTGGGGGATGTTCCTATAGTGAGAGAGTTTCCAGATGTGTTTTCGGATGACCTTCTAGGATTACCATTAGTGAGAGAGGTAAAGTTCTTTATAGAGTTTATTCTAGGTGTTGCCCCAGTGTCGAGAGCTCTTTACAGGATGACACCTATTGAATTGCAAGAGTTGAGAGTTTAGTTACAAGAATTGGTAGTTAAGGGATAGGGATGGCACGGGTCAGGTCGGGTCGAGTCGGGGTCAGGGTTGGGGACCCCATTTCTCGAGGTTATGGATAATTCTTGGGGCCAGGCCCGGACGGAGTAATTGTTAGTGTATGCCCTAGGAACCAAACACGTTGTCAGTTCCAGGGCACTTTGTCTTGTAAATAAATATTTGAAATATCAATAAAAAGAATAGTTCTTTTTCACATGTTTCCTTACTACTTCTACAATCTGAGAGAACACTATTGGTGGCCGGGTATGAAGAAAGAAATTGCAGAGTATGTTTCCATGTGTTTGGTTTGCCAACAAGTGAAGGTCGAGCACCGAAGGCCAACGGGATTGTTACAACCCTTTCCAGTCCCTAAGTGGAAGTGAGAACATATAACCATGGATTTTGTGATCGGCCTTCCTCGGACGAGAAATGAATATGATGAAATTTGGGTAATTGTGGATCAAATGACTAAGTCCGCACATTTCTTGCCAATTAGGATGGCATATTCATTGAATAAGTTGGCAAGTTTATATGTAGTAGAGATTATCAGGCTTCATGGTGCACCTGTTTCTATTGTATCGGACAGAGATCCAAGATTCACTTTAAGGTTTTGGCAGATTTTACATAATGCAATTGGTACAAAGTTGAGGTTCAGTACGACTTTCTAGCCCCAAACAGATGGGCAATCTGAGAGGACTATTCAGATTCTGGAAGACATGCTAAGGGCAGTTGTTATGCAATACAAGAAGAGTTGGGATACGTATTTTCCCTTAGCGGAGTTTGCTTACAACAATAGTTATCAAGCCAGTATCGGGATGCCACCATATGAGCTTTGTATGGTAGGAAGTGTAGGACTCCCGTGTGTTAGGATGAAGTTGGTGAAAGGCAACTAATGGGTCCCGAGATAGTTCAGAATGCTAATGATAAGATCCAGATGATTCGAGAGAAATTAAAGGCAGCCCAGGATTGATAGAAAAGCTATGCCAATAAGCGTAGAAGGTAGTTAGAATTTGAAGTGGGAGATTAGGTATTCTTGCGAGTATCGCCTTGGAAAATGGTTGTTGAGATTTGGTAAGAGAGGAAAACTAAGCCCAAGGTATATCGGGCCTTATGAGATTCTGGAAAGAGTTGGTGCTGTGGCGTATCATTTGGCACTACCCTCGGAGAATTCATAATGTATTCCATGTGTCAATGTTACGCAAGTCTGTACCTGATCCCTCTCATGTGTTCCAAGAGCAGCCTTTTGCCCTAAAAAGTTATGCTACTTATGTTGAAAGACCAATGAGAATCATGGATAAGAAAAGACAAGAGTTACGTTCCCGAACTGTCTCTTGGGTTAAAGTTCAGTGGATTAATCATTCAGAAGAGGAAGCGATTTGGGAGCTTAAGGATGATATGATGTCTCAATATCCAAAGTTGTTCCAATAAGGTAAGTAAATTTCGAGAACGAAATTTTATAAAGGAGAAGATTGTGACACCTCATGTCACGAAGTAATTTATTTAAAGTTAATATAATTTGATTTTGGGGTGTAATTGTAGGAAATGAAAGTTAGAAGGGGTGTTTGCGAGAGGTGGAAAACATGGGGGGAGGGGGACAACTGAGTCATATAAACCAGGCACATAAACATGCAAAAATTACATAAAATTCATGTAAAATGACTCATATGTCCTATGTTTTTTGTCTGTTTATATGACTCAGTTGTAAGGATAGCATTACTGATAGATATTATAGGGTTAATATCACTTACACCATATCTGTCAATTAAATATTTATAGAACTACAAAAAAAAAAAGCATTTCATTAAAATTATATATGTTTTATGAAATTATATAAAAAATATAATTCCGAAAAAAGGAAAAAAAAAAAAAACTAAAAATTGTAAAAAAGAAGAAAAAATCCGAAAATAAAAAAAAAAAATTATGAAAATTTGAAAAAAAAAAACTGAAAAAAATAATAGCACTTGGCCAAGTTCAGTAAATTGTATATATTCTTTTATAGCTTTATCCCTGTCTGGTAACAGACTACATTGACAGAGATTGGCTATGGTCTATGGATGGGAAAATGTTTTTTTCAAAGTTTATGGGTGGGAATTCGCCAACTTTGGGTGGGAAAATGTTATTCTCTCTTTATTTTATTTTATTTTATTAGAATAAAATAAAATTTACATAGACGACACTTTGGCTAATGAATTATGATTATTATTATTCTTTGAAATCAAGAAATCGAATCAATGATCAATTCAAGTTGTTTTTATGTGAAATTCCAATTCAATGCGATACAATTGTCAAATTCAGATTAAATTATTTTACATTTATTATTCCATCAAAATTTTATCAATTCCAACTTTATTTTTTAATAAGAGAGATCATCAATTAAGGTAAGCTACAAACTTCAACTAATGGTGATTTAAGTTAAACTTAAAACGGAAAAATAAAAAGACTTGAATACCCTTCATTTAAAATGAAAACAAAGTCCTCCAAATTTTGCGTTGACGAAGTGTAGTTGTTGGTTCACAATCTTTCTCAGTGATTTTTAGCGCGACTTGGAGATATATATCATTAGTTGTAGCGCACTAAATATAATCTCCGTTCAAAATGAACGGGAAGGAACTAGAAATATTAATTAATAAAAGTAATTAATAATAATAGTTCAATCATCAAAGCATCTAAATTTTGTGAGGCTAACTGTTAAAATGTTAATAACTTCAGTTGGAGATAGTTCCTGATTGAAGTATACCTGTATAGATCCTTCTACATTCCACTGTACACAGTGCTAATATGTCTAAACATGCAAAATTAGAAGGTCCGTAATTCAATTTCAGAGGCAATATGAACTTGTACAAAACATTTGGTCCAGACTATATCTATTTAATGCATCATTAACACGAAACTCTGAAAAAATTCTGGTTTAGTCTCTTTATATAATTATCTAAGAGATCTGAATATTATGCTAGGCAAAAGGATGAGAAATATGATTGGCCTTATCACTCATTTCCTGCTTCTTCTCTCTCTTTAGTCTTCTCCTCATCTGCAATATGGAAACCTTCAATCTTGCGTGAAACCTCTTCTGCAGTTACCTTAACCTTTCCAACTGAACCATTTGCTGGTACGGCTTCAGTATTATCATGAATCAAAGGGCCTGTCTGCCATATTCTAATGGTTCCATCCTCAGATCCTGAGGCATATGATTCTCCTCCTGGTGAGAAGCGCACACAGTGTACAGGACCATGGTGGCCTTTATTGCATGCTGTACCCAGACAAAAATTAGTAACTACGAAATGACGAGGCCTAAACATGATTTTGAGATACTACATTTAATAGACAGAATGCAGCACAAACCACCCAAACTCATATTGTCAATTGAAAAGATCACATGAGAAACAAATCATTTAAGTTTTATTTTAACAGGTTGAGTTCATGTTGAAGTACATACCTATCTCATCACCAGTGTGGAAATCAAAAACACGAATCCACATATCTTCTCCCCCAGCAATGAACTTATTCCCATACTTTGGTTCCAATGAAGCTGATTCTGTTGTGCATGGCATGTTGTAGCTCTTCACAAGCCCAAAACTGGGGAAAGAAATTAATAATCTTAGACAGAACAAGGTGGAAACCTCGGTAAAGAAAAATAATCAATCTGGCCTAAAACTTACTGGTTTGCATCCCAGAATTTAACTGTTGACCCATCAGCAGTTGTGATATAACGACCATCTTGACTCACTTCAGCACTGGTCACAGATGACTTGGTCTCAAGTGTTTGGACTATCTTACCACTTCTTACATCCCATAACCTGTACAAACACTAATAATTTTAGTAATGATTAGGAAAAATAGAAAATCCCATCCAGCCCAAGAACTATTTTCAACTTCAACTTTAGGAGAAAAGACGTATAAAATATTATAATCTAATATAATGAATAACTAGCCCAACATTTTTCTACCAAGTAACAAGAAGTAATCAAACCTCTGCAGAATATATTAAGAAATTAACATTTTTTTTTAAATCTCTCTTTCCTTGAGCCAAAAGAATACTAAAATCCCTACGACCTCAAATTTTAACCTCATTTTCTAAGATTTGATCCTCAAACCTCTGCAAATGCAATGCCGCTTGGTAATTGGACCCATGTCTTTAGCTTATTCTATCAACAACTTGCATTGGTATATACTTAGAAGAGCAACCAGAAAAATCATGATAAACTACAAATTACGGTTATTGAAAGGAATCAAAACAAAAAAACCAAGATATTAAACAAAATTATATTCCTCGTCACAACATAAGTATCACATCAAAATGGCATTAAACATGATGCAGGAGAAACAGGCAAACCTGACACCGCCCATGTCAGAACAAGAGCTTAACATTGTCTGATCACTATGGAGCCATGCAACAGTTCTGACTGAACCAGGAGATCTATCCACTTCTCTTGGAGGTGCATCTGGACGATTCAAATCAAAAATACGAAGGATTTTCTCCACTCCCCCAGTCAGTAGAAGATTAGTATCCTGTATACAGATTGAAAAAAACATCAAATGTGATGCATCATGAGCCTAATTATGTGTTCATAAATACTAATCCACCAAAATCCCCAAAATGATTAAGATGCATAGAACTACCATAACAGACAGTGAAGATAATACATTCACTGACCAACTGAAATGATTAGATTAACACTAATCATAAAGTGAAAAAAAATATTAACCATAACACAACAATTCAGCACATACATCTTCATGAACTTGAGCTTAGCTTCAAGCTAGAAACATATGGTACAAATTGATTCCAACAAATAGAAACGACTAAAGGCATTCAGAATAATCCTATGGCATATAAAATAAAAAGAAAATAGAAAAAAATATTACCTCTGAAAAAGCACAGGCTCGAACGATGTGCTTGTGCTCAAATGAGTGCAACTCGTCCCCAGTTAATGCATCCCATACTTTCCTGCATACATAATTTTGGTGCAGATTTCATGTGAACCTATTTATCTATAATTAAACACTTCACTATAAAGTACCAAAAAAAATTATCAGCGTTTTAACTGTATGGAATTAACACCAAGTAAATGATGTCTCTATCTCTGGCTCACCATCGTTTACAGATACATCCAAAATACACTACATACTCAACATACATGTTTGAAGATACATGTCATTTCTAAAAAAGTTTCAACTTACCTGACCTCTCATAGCATAAGAATCATCAAAAGGCACCAGGTTATAAAGAATAAGATGAAAAAATCCTATAAGCATGTTTCAGATACATGCCAAGACAAGAATTTGAAAGTTATTCTTACGAGAAAAGAGAGGTCAATTACATACGCACTAAAATCGGCAGAACCAGATGCAGCACGTATAGCATTGGTATCCAGGCAGCAACTCCACACCGCACCCTTGTGACCTTCAAACGTCCCTATCCAATCTCCAGTCTCTCCATTTCTGAGCATGGGAGTAGAATCTGAATTACACCAGTACAACAATCAGATTCAGCAATGGAAAATTTTATTTGATTTGCTACAAATAAAATTAACTATCATTCCAACAAGCTCATGCCAGCGTATTTGTATCACAATTTCGATTATACAATCTTCTTTTCCAATTCAGCATCTCATATGGATTAAATCAATCCAACATTAACACCGAATCATCATAGGATTCCAAAATCAATCAACGATCACTAGCAATTACAAACTATACTGACATTTAGCATTCCAGAATCAATCAACGACCAAAAGTAATTACAAACTTATACTGACATTTAGCATTCCAAAATCAATCAACGATCACGAGTGATTACAAACTTACACTGACATTACCAAAAATTAGTATTCCAAAATCATCAACGATCACAAGCAATTACAAATTTATACTGACATTATAATAAATAAACAGAAAAAAAACAAATAAAAAATGAAGAGATGCGTACCCTTGCTAGCACTGATGAGGAAAAATCCATCGGGAGTAATAGGACTGTAAAACAGATCCACTACGGGCCTAGAATGGCCGTGGCATACAAGCGGAACGGCAACCTTTTTCTTATCCATCCCTTTAAAATAATCAATATTCAATTAAAATGATTTTAAATTGAGATGAGAAAATGATATTGGAACAAAAATTGGATTTACAGAAATGGATATAGCGGGTGGTATTGGGGTAATTAATTTGCATAAATCCACGGCTCCTAAACCTAGGGCCTAGGCTCTGAGAGAAATTGAGATGTTTAATGGTCCAGGGAGTAAAAAAAGTAAGAGAAAACTATAACCAATTTTGTTATACAAAGAAAACAGAGCTGGGTGGGTAACATGAGTTACAAGAGAAACGCTTCTGCTGGATGTCATCTTATACATGCGGACTGTTCCTTTTCTTTTCATTTTAAATTAAAGAAAATTTCACTTTAACCCCCTAATTATATTGATACTCTTTTGTACTCTATAGTTTCCAATATATCTCACAACGCTTGGAAGATTTGTTGACTGTATTTGCTCCAATAGAATGGGTGAGGGAATGGAATGAGCATTCCATTGAATAACATTCCTGCTCTGTTTGTCCTAATTTTACTTAGATTCTGAGTTTTTTTTTTTTTATCTGTTTATTAAATGTTCAACAATTACAAGACCAAATTCAAACCAACTCTTTCAAGAATTTTTAAATATTATATAAACCATGAATAACATAGTTATCATTAACTTTTATATATCTTTATTTTGTTTTAATTTTCATAATTTGATTATTTAAAAT
>WYDK02000014.1:4505614-4520890 GCA_009867345.2 Toxicodendron radicans
TTTTGATAATATGACTAGAGTTGACTGCATCACCGTGTTAGTGATCTAAAAACAAGATTGGATCACATTACTCTGCTGTGTCAATTTTTAAGCCTTATCAAAATTTTGGGTTCTGGCAAGATCGATCATTTTGTTTTTGATTTCATGTTTATGTCATATTATTTTTTTTTTTCTTTGGTGTCAAGTAAATGAATGTGTAAGCTTATTTACAATATTTTTTTTTCCTGCTAAATTATTGTTTAGGTCCTAGGTATATCTGCCTAGCCGCCATTGTCCCGCAATGAGTTTTGCCATTGTCCCGCAATGAGTTTTGAGTTATACCATATCCAAAAGGAAAACGAGTTGTAGATTGGTCTTTTCTCAAGATTGGTAGTGAATTTCCGCTCGCTGTTATGTAAAAGTAGTGTTGTCTATTTTCCAGGTGATTGCTGCAATTGGTGGTTTTGCGTACCTCATGGATAAAGATGGGGCCTTCAGGAATTCATTCAGTGATGGTTGGGACCGTATCCTGTCAAAGCATCCTATTCCGTTTTACTATTGTATTGGTAAACTTCTCTAAATTCAGTAATATGCACACACATTTGATTGAAAAGACATTAGTTTTAGCCTCAATTGACTGTTTGAAATCTTTCACATTTGTCATCAAATACTTGTTTGGAATATTTGATATGGAACGTAATTTTGTTGTTCCATTTGTCATTGCATGCCATATTTTCGTCGCTCTACCTGCATGGTGTCTAGAACAAGTGGTAAAAGGGGTGAAATTTAGAATCTCCTGATGAGTCTGTGTGTGCTTTCATGCAATAGACACATGTTTTCTGATATGGTCTGTTTGTACATTACCAGGGGTCATGGCCTTCTTTGTGCTGCTTGGATTTTTCGGGCTCATACTACATTGTTCCTCCCTCAACACTAATGACCCACGGATGACTAACTGCCAAAACTGCTGCTATGGCTGGGGTATCTTGGATTGTTTTCCTGCGTCTATGGAAGCATGTTTTGCCCTGGTTATTGTTTTTGTTGTCATTTTCGCCATTCTTGGCATAGCCTATGGTTTCCTTGCTGCCACAATGGCTATTCAGAAGATCTGGCAGAGACACTACCATATTCTTACCAAAAGAGAGCTTACAAAGGTAATCATTGATTCACTCCTATCTTGTAAAAAAATGTTTTTTGTACCTTCCATACAGATAATTGATTGGGTACAGTAGGTTGCCTAGACAAATGGTGCATCAATACTAGAGTCTTGGAACGCTCATTGTTTAAAAACTATTGCAGGAGTACATTGTGGAGGATCTTCATGGCAGTTACACACCACCTAAACTGGATCCAGAACATGAAGAACGTTTGAAAATGATGAAGCTTTTGTAGTGATGGATGGGAGGTTAAGTTATATGATGTGTTTGTAATGTTTTAAATCGTTCAGCATGTAAAAGCTACAATGTATATCTGCCCGGCAAATTTTGTTTGCTGTAGCAAGGAAGAAAAAGAACGTTAACATTTGTCTCTAAATTGTTCAAAGCTGATTATGACGAAAATGGGGTTACATCTGTGCAGCTTTATGTTATGATTTGCTTGAATATTCGGTTGCCCTGGGTGGGATGTCTTACGCACGATAATTATATTCAGTCTGATATGTAGATAGCTGTGGGATGTGAGAGAATTAGAAGTCGTCAAAGTTCAAACATTCATGAGTTTGTTTCCTTGACATTGGAGTAGTAACATCTGCCATTTTAATTGGTAAGAACTAAGAACTGATATATGTGGACAGAGCCGGCATCATTTGGATCCTGGTACTGATTAGTCTATGGTACCGGTACGAGTTCTTATTTTTTTAGATTTTGTGGATTTAGTATCGAGGTTCTCATTATTGTACGTCTCCAAGGCACTTTTAACTTTTAAGAACATAATGTAATTTGCATTCATGATTCGTGTTCTTGCTTTTAATTATGTTCAGTTATTTAATTTTAGTTTCTAGATTTAGATTTAATTTATTAAATCAATTTTTGTGAACTAGGTTATTAATATATATAATTTAGTTAATTAAGTTTTGTATGAATTTATCAATCCCTATAGATTCCACCTCGTATACAGTCAGATCTATACTTCAATAGTTTTGTGTGCTAACAATAATACTGTGCATTAAAATCCCTTTTTGGTAGTTAAAAAAGTTTGTATTTTTTATCGATTTCTTGGGTTTAAACTAATTTGAGATTACCTATCATATTTGGGCTCCAAGAGTAGTTGAGATTACGCTCCAACAGCTTGGTTATTAAAAAAGAAAAAACAATAAATGGATAACCTAAAATATGCAAAAAAAAAAAAAAAAAAAAAAAAGGGTAAGTCGTAAAAAATATTTGTTGGAATTTGGTCCTCCTTCGTTTTTTGGCATTCTATGCGGGCAAATAACGAAAGCCCTTTACATGACAAGATTCAAGAGGTAATGCGCAGAGTAGTATTCAATGACCTTCAAATTCAATTACAACTATCTTATTATTTGTATTTGCTGTAACTGATTTGCTAAAAATCAGTGAATCTGAATTGTGAAAGGGTGTATTTGTTGATATAGATAAGAAAATCTTAAATATTTATTGAATAACTTATTAAACATAAAATATCAATTTATTAATTTAGGGCCTATCATGAACCATCAAATTGCTCTTCGCCTTTTTATTGTTCCATAACCAGATTCGGAGTTCTCTCTCAGCTCAGTGTTCGTCATCTTATTCTTACCCATAAATAGTTACTATTGTACGGCCCAAGTTAAAGTTAATAATTATCAGTTTGATTGTAATGTTGAATCAAAGATATGATTTTATTTTCAATATCATTCTGATTAAATTTTTTTTTTTCTCTGGATGCGTTGAGAATGAGCGATGGATTTTTCAAGAATGGAAGCAAGAAGAGCTTGTTACATAGGTGATTGAACTGTGTCTCTTTGTTTTTAATAATTTTCTGTTTTTCTACGACTTCAATTTATTATTTAGATTAGAAATTTGAAATTCATTGCATATTACGTACTGAATTCTGGAACTTACTACGGGGCGTTTGGTTCAGATAATAAAAGATTAATGAGAATAAAAGATTAAGAGAATGTTGAATTACCCAGGTAATGAGAATGTTATATTACTAAAAAGTGTTTAGTTGAAAGGAATAAATTAGAGAGATATGTTATATTGATGTATTTGGTTGGGAGGAATAAATGGGTGGATATATTGGTTAGATTACTTAATTATCCTTTTGTTTTTTTAATTATTATTATTTCTATGTTTTAACCCTCCACATTTAGAAATTTAGCTAAAACACCCTTATAATATAAATTTAACTGACCCCCACCCACCCCACAGTGTCTGGCCATCGGGAGCCACCGTTGGCCGCCGGTGTCCGACGACCAAAAGGCATAATCCGACCAGCCTTGTGCCAATCTGGTCGCGGCCGGCCATTGGTTGGGTGACCAAATCCAGGCACCATTCTGTGTAATAATTTAAAATTTTAAGGGCATTTAGGTCTTAAAAATTTTAAATATAAGGATAAAATAGTAAAGAAAAAATTTGAAAATTGATTTTAAACTAAGGGCAATTTTGTCCTAAAATTATAATAGTTAAGGACAAAATAGTAAAGAAAAAAGATTACTAAGGTAATCTTAAAATACCTAAGAAAATAATGGTATTAAGATTACCCCCTCTAGTACCAACAGTAACTTACTATTAGTATGATAAGATTACTAGAATGTTTTATTATTTAACCAAACAAACAAGATAATAAAATAATAAAAGATCACATTATCCCCTTAGTAAAATAAGACCCTCAACCAAACACCCCCTACATGTATAATTTTTGCTTCTGCTTTCCTGTCACTGCTTTCGGAGAGAAGTTACAGAGAAGCTGATTGTTAAATTGGTCAGTGTTTTCATGTTAATGCACGTGTTTATTGATGTGGTTTTGCAATCTGTTATATAATTTACTATTTTTTCTGATAAAAAAATTGTCTTTATTTCGAGCGCTGTAGAGACTTTGGTTGATTTTAGGAATGGCTGAGCCCACGGTTTTAATGCTCATACATTTAGATATATTTGCAAAAATAAAAGACTACCTTTGTGTTCGTGGGTGGTTACATCGGTTTAATTTCTTAACGTATCCTTGTTATTAAAGCTCTGTCGTTCACAATTATTTAGTTTTAGTTCTGTTTTACAGGATGTGTGTCTCGACAGCTATTTTACTTTTTCTTCTTGCACAATTTGAGTCTCTAGATTGGATGCACTTGACTGTCTATCAGTTATAAATATAATTTCATGTACGGTTTGTCGTAATTGTAGTTTGTAGTTAGTCTTTCAAAATCTTGCTTTAAATTACAGGGAGATAAAAAACGGCCTGGTGGGTGTTATTTTCACCTTTGGCCTACTCTTCAGTTCTCTAGCGAGCAGAAGGCAGAAAGGCGAGACGATGGCAATATGGAACAGGTTTTCAAGTCTGTCAATTGGATAGTTTATTGCATTGATTTTCCTTCCCAATTAATACAAATGAATGATAAGAAAATGTGGTAACTAGCATAACAGTTTCAAATCATCTGTAACATATTAATATTATAAAGTTATACATGTTTGCAAGATGAGTCATGTTATTATTCATAAAACCATAGTTGTTACAGGCTGGTTGGGACTTGGGAGGCTTAGTGCCAGTTATGGGGTTCCATTAATGGTGTTTGCAAAATCAGCATTGTCATTTAGTATACACCTGAAAAAAAATTCCTTCCAGAATTCCCAGGAGGCTTACAGTCCTCTTTCGTCAGAGGCTGCCATGCTAATAATTAGAAAGATACCTACATCTGTTCTATTGGGATATTTTGTTTACATGGCCATTGATAACCTCCTCAGGAAACTGGGAAACCTTGTTGCTGCTTTCGTTACTCTAAACGAAGTTATATACCATACCTACAAAGCCCAAATGTAGAGAGTTCCTTTGATTAATGAAATTATATTTGACTTTCGGCCTCTGCTTAATTTCTGACCAATTTTTTTTCTCTTTATTGAGAAACAACATATATACATTGCCTTTGCATAATACACATTCCATGGCAAACACTTACTTTTTTACATTTTGATTCATCATACTTGAAACTGAATAAAGCAATGAATAAGAGCGGTGACTGATCACCATCTTCTGATACACCCCAACCCAAAAACTTCGACTGGATTTGCACGTGGCAGGACACAAAAACAAAAATTACACATTGAACGAGTATTCTATTACTACAAGACTCCATGCTTCAAGGAGTTTTGGTCACCATCGCTGACAAAAACAAGATGGTCACTGTCTCTAATAACATCTATATCATCAATCTCAGCTCCTTCTTTACTTAGAACTTTAGCTGGCGTAATCCCAAACTTTTTAGCACCAATTTCAAGTAGTTTTTGCATGCTTGCTGGAAGTAGCACAAGCTTTCCTGCGACTTCTCCCTTTTCTGGACAACTAATCGTCACTCTAGTAGAATTAACACCATTAGTCATGGGCCTCATGGCATGTTTAGAATGATTAATTGAAAATAGTAAGTCTTTCTCCGCAGTTTGAGCAGATGACATTATTCCAAATAGTGAGTTGTGGAAGTTATTCGTCCTGCGCCTTGGACGACTTTGGCTCCATGACCCATCTGTAGATTGGAACGAGCCTTCTCGGGTTAAAGCATTAATAGCTGGCTCACTTGTGAACCTCCCAAGGTAGCGAACTCCATTTGACTGCTCAGGAACTGATACGATAAGTTGAGTTTTAGACTCCTCTTTGAAAGATTGGAAAATGAGTTTTATTTCTTCATGTCCTTGTTGATCAGCTAGGTCCCTTGGGGTCCAGCTATGGACATCTGGTTTATCAATGTCAGCGCCTTGGTCTAAGAGAAATCTGACTATTTCAATGTTGTCTTCACAAACTGCAACATGGAGAGCAGTGGAGCCATTGTTCCTAGGTTGTGTGACGTCCCCTCCATGGCGAACAATTTCTTTAAGTAATTCTAAGTTGTTCTGCTCAGCAGCAGTACATGCGACGTGACCCATATCTCCAGAATTAAGGTTTGCACCATTATCCATAAGAAGTTTGATCACATGTTCATGACCACCCTGCATTGCCTCCCATAGTGGTACATTCCCGTCCGAGTCTGCCATATGTGAAAATTAATTTTAAATCACATTTGAAATATTTGCATGACTAATTACACTTAGCAGAATATATTTATGCATGAAGACGAGTTTAAATGCTCAATCTCAAAATGTTCTAGGTTGAATATTATATTAAGTAATCATTTACTTTAACTGTAAACGAAAGGGGAAATTCATCTAAAAATATAAAGTCAAGTGGGAAGAATATGGCAACAACTCAACAGCACAGGACACCTAATAACATGGGGCCATTAAAAAGAATTACAATGTGGCAGGATCAGGTGAATATTTAAGTAGGATACAGTTGACTAGAGAAGCCTCATATAAGAAGTTGAAATAGCATATCAGATAAAGTGACCTCATGACAAGGACAAGAACACATTGCAAAGAGTTTTTAAGTCAACAAACATGAAACAGTCCTGATAATATAAGTTTATGTCTGACTTATCATCAAGGTCTACAACTTGAAGACGGCTGACTATTTGATTGGGATAATATATAGCAGAATGTGACTTCTGCATTATTGAGTTGAGACTTCTATATTGAGAAAGGAGAGGAATGACCAAATCTTGCACCGGCCCAGGAGGGGAGTTATAAACTTGTAATACTATAATTATTTCAACATCTGCACATCCATGCCTCTGCTGATATGTGTAGATTGAAGTATGAGTTGTTTTGGATGGAGTATATGAAGGTCAACTAAACTATATTTAATGATTACAACTTCAGATTTAAGAAATCAAAATTCCAAATTAAAGTAAGTACTCTTTTTTTTTTTTCCCATTTTAAGAAATGATAAACACAAAATGAGAAACTAACCCTATACTTTACACGACACTAAACATTGAATTCTAACATTTAAGAGCGTTCAAAATAAAACAGAAATAAATTCTCACGAATGAAAGCAATCTTATTGGGGAAAAATGAGAAGTTCAAGAATCACTTGGAAGGAAAACAATAAGAGAAGATAAAGACAATCTAGAAGGGTAAATACACACGTAATACAGCCCCATTTATGTACGTTTTTAATGGGCATACCTCTACAGTTAGGATTTGCACCGTAATCGAGTAGGAGAAGCACACAATTCTCACTTCCTTTTGATGCTGCTATATGCTATTTTCACATAGAACAAGTTTAGAAAGGAAAAAATAAAACATCAGTTTCTGTGATAAAATATTGATTTTGGCAAAAATCAGAGAGAAAGAGTTTGACAAACCAGAGGTGTTCTTCCATTGTTGTCCGATTCATTTGGATCAAGGCCTCGTTTCAACAGTTGATGCAACAGTAAATCATCTGCTCTAAGTGCAGCAAAACATAGACTGAGAGGTAGGTCCATTCTCCCACGAGCCAGCATGTTCTCAGTCTCCAATAAAATTCCCTCCATATTTGGGTCCTGGACTTGGAGGTCTTTTAAATGCTGACCCACCAAGAAAGAAAGAACCAATTGTTAGAACATGTTAAAGTGTACTCTCAAAGTTGTGGTAGATTTTTAATAGAATGCTAACCTTAATCGTTAGAATCTAAAAAGACATTATGTTTTTTAATTTCTTAGAATATGGAATTTGCAAAGCATCAAATGATTTTATGATCTACTTCTACATACGTTTAGATGAAAATATGGCATCCTAGATATACAAACCTCGAGAAGATTATTCATGATTATCGTCCCGTCACCAACATTAGCCTGAACTATATTCAAGAATTTTGTACGGTTCAGCCGTAATAGCTGGCTCAATCGTTTGGTCCGCACTGTAAAAAGCTGTGGCCTATAACAAAGTACCCCAATCTCTCCACAAAGTTCACCAGTTTTAGCCTCCCCAATAACCTGGAGTTATTTAACATAATTCAGCTATCATATTATTCATTATGGGCAAAAGGACTTTTCAATCCACTAGAAATCCTTGTATTAATAAATAAGTTTCCTGAGTGTTTAAAATGATAATACTTGCCTGTTCAGTTCCATTTTTGAGAACCAGTAGATCCTGTAAAGTAATTCAAACATTAGCTTCCATTCTTTACTATGTTGAATATAATGAAAATCTCAATGTAACTCCTATTTATTCCTGTTGTTGGCAGAATGCAGCCTGTTTTCAACTTTAGGTGCACAGTTAAAGACAAAAAAAAAACAAAAAAGACCAGAAATATTCAATATTGAAAAATAAAATTTGCAGAGGAGTTCAATAATTACCACAGCCCCAGTGACAAGGATGTAGAAGTCTGTTGGTGCTTCATTTTGCAAAATGACATCTTCTTTTGGAGGAAAATACTCAGCTTTCATCTCTGACACCTTTGAAATTTATTTGTACAAAAAGATGCAATGTAAGCATTGACTAACAAATAAAGGAAAATTCGCTGCAATTAGAAAAATCAAAGGAGAAAACCTGATACTTCAGAGACTCACCAGCTGAAAAAGCAAGTCATTGGAAACCCCACGAAACAAGTACACCTTGTCAATGAGAGAGTAAAAAAGATAATGTGAAATGCTTGATCGGATGGCTTTAGGAAGAGAATCAAGAGTCTCTTGCTGCTGGAGTCCCTCAGAATCCGTCCTGAACTTCAAACACAAATGTGCCAGCATCTGATCTTGTAGGCGAAGAGGCAATTGATTTCTCTGAGAAAAACTTGAAGCAGCTTGAATGGTGTCTCTCTGATATTTTAAATTAAAAACAAAAAGAAAAATAAGACTTAGCATTCTAACAGAACCAGCAATGTCAGGATCTTCACCTGTTGTAAGTAATCAATTTACAAAAATATAACAATAAGAATCAAACTCACAAATCTTCTGGTTCGACTAGTTCCATGGACAACCAAGTTGGTCATGTTACCAATCAGATATGCCGTCAATCCAAGGTTGAAGAGCATAAAGAAGATGTCAAAGATCATCTCCCTTGTATTCACTGGATGCAAATCCCCATAGCCAACAGTTGTTAGTGTAGTGATAGACCAGTACATCGAAGTCACATATCGAATCCAAATGCTCTGCTCAATGAAGTTCTCTCCCAGGGATGCTCCAATCCAGGTTCTGTCAGGATTATGGTAACGTGCAGCAATAAGATAATAGAAGCATCCAGCGCAATGCACTGCAAACAGAGTGACCTACAATGAAAGACCTATACTTAGTGTGGCTTACTAAAACTAAAGAACTACATTTCTTTCACAGAAATAATCCAAAGAAGTTTCTAGGACTTACAAAAATAAGTTTACAGCATCGAACCCAAAAGTAATTGTAGTTCTTGTCTTTCTCCAATCTGTTCCAAGAAATAATGCCGGTTGAGCCATGACCAATAAACAAAATAGTATCCAAGCAAAATTAAATCAAAGTCAAATAATGTCAAAAAAGAAGTTCATACAACTTAGGTTAAAGCTAAAAGCTAGGTCTTTGATACCTGGAAAATAGGGCACTAACTCTTCTGAGACGCCAAAGTCGAAGCATGTTGAATAAGCCATATGACTGGAGCGGTTTAGGAGAGAACTTCTGAGCGAGTTCAGATGGGACTGTAGATATGACATCAAAGATTAACCAGGAACTTGTATATTTCCAAGCAATCTGCTTTGGACTATCAACAAGTAGGTAGGTAGCTTTGTCGAGGTAAGCTACAAAGAAGGTGAGAATAATATCCACAGCAAAGAATCCATTAACAATGTCATCAATAACGGAAAGTGGTTTTTCTGGCTTTCTAAGGAATCCAAATTCAAATGGCGATACCCAAGCAGTGTAGATAACCAGAAGGACAAGGAAAGTTTCCCATATCCTGCAAGAATCAGTTGAAAATAGAGCCACTTTTAGCAACAAAAAAAAGGAGTTTCTTTTTTGTAAAGTTATTAGCAACCTTGCAAACAAGACTCTAGTTCCAAAAATGAGGAACTAAAATTTTGGTGAAACTAATTTACCCAGATAATAGTCATAGAAGGGGGAATATAACTCAATTCAAATCTTAGTTTTATTCTTATTAGGAATTTTTCAACAAATAAATTCTTCAAAATAATTGTTTTCTATAAAAGATCAAGAAATACTTACAATTGAAAAACAGAAAAACAGGGATGCAGAAAGTGATTTTTAAAATAAATAATAAAGTAACGCAGTTACTGAAGATCTTTTAGAGTCTTTCCAGCTAAAGGAGTCAAAATTAGGAACTGCTTTGGTCTGACTTGAGAAAATTCAACAAAAACACGCTAGATGAACACATTTTTTCAGCATGCACCAAAATTCCGTACACGATAACAAAGAAAAAATGAAATTGGCAGTAAAATAAACCTTATGATTCATGAAAATAATAACCATTCTCTGAAAACACTACTGGAAATACAAATAAAACAAAGATGCCAAAGACACTACTGCAAATACAAATAAAAATAAAACAAAGATGCCAAAGACTGAGACACCGGTAATAATACCAACAAACCACCGCAAGATTCAGAGTTTTTTTACTCTTTTTCAATTAGACTTTGGGAACAGACGAAAACAAAAAAACAGCTTCACGAGGCTCAATGCCGTTTTTTCCGAAACCTCCTCATCAAAATATTAATGAAAAAATAAAAACAAATAAGTCAACAACGCCACCATTAAAATAAAGCAAAGAAAAGAGCAGACGTAAATCTTAAGAAAGAAAGAAGAAGAAACACCTGTAACGACGATCATAAGGCGAAACAACGAATTTTCTGAGCTTGACTCTCCGAGTACTTCTTGCTCCAAGAGACGGAAGAACTCCGGTCGAAAGACTGTATTGGCTACCATCTCTTGACAACTGTTCTAGCTCTTCTTGACCACAGACTGAAACTCTAAACACACCTTTGTTTCTCTGGCTCGCCATTATTAACACTACCTTCTTCTCCTCTCCGCGTTTTGTGGTCGCGTTCCCGTTCTCCTTCTCCTTCTCTAAACTTTGCCAGTTCTCTTTCTCTATATATAATATAAGGGCTCTAGTTATGAGGCTTTTGATTATTGCACAAAGTTATGTTTGTTTCAAAATCTGCAGCTATTTTGTCCACTGACCCTAGTCGCACGTCCCTACTCCCTGCCCCCCATATAAAAATTTGTATTATGACTCTTTGCCCTTCAGCGGACCCCACCGACAAATTACCAACAACCTATATTACCGTTTCGGTTTTTCTGGTTTTACCTGAATGCTTCTGCAATCAACTGCCGAAACTTATAATAATAATAAAACGCGACTCCAATGACATACAATAATAATAATAATCGCAAACTGAAGCGGCCCTGGCAAATTCAAGTCTCCTTTGTTAAAGAGTTCATGGGGAGGGGAGGGGAGGGGAGGGGAGGGACGGAAGGGCGGAGGGAAAAAGGACGGGGTTAGGCTAATGTAGTTGTACAAGGAAGATTAAACCCGAGTCACCCCCCGGAAAGCGCGTGAAAAGAACACCTTCATTATGTTGGAATTGGGGTTGTAAATCTCATGTCATGTCACGTGTTTGTGTTGTGAGGCAAGTGGCGCTGGCGCAGACGGCGGACCGCACACTTGGACGTTGAAACTTATAACTGAAAACTGGAATGGAAATTTAATTTTTTTTGTTTATTATTAGTATAAAATCTTGGCTAATTAAACCTAAACTCACTGATTTATAATCTACGATTTTGTAGTTTCCATGTTGGCGTCCATTCAGATATGATTTTCGTAAAATTCACTTATCAATTTTTAATGGTGATATCAAACATAATTACCCTTAATTAAAATGACCAAATTTAATCTCTTATATTTAAATGTATCTTATGAAACATAATTGTTTTAACTGAGTGAATCACAAATTAATATTTATTATAATAATACTATGTTTACATTATTTTATACATTATTTTCTTTTACATGATTATGTAACTGTTGATGCGAAAATTCACACCAACCAGAGAGATCCGGTTGACCTTGGTCGGAACCGGAACAGATGTGTACGTGGCTTAAAAATCCAGCAATGAATAATGAACAATCGTTATCAACACAAATAAGCAAAGAACAGAACAAGATTTTTAAAGTGGTTCAGCCTCTATAATGAGAGTCTACGTCCACTGCAGCAAGAATCCTTTTATATTGAATAGTGTCTCAAAACTTCTAGCCTCCCAGAACCTCCTTGCTCATATTTTTACAGGGGTTTTTATAATGCTCTCTCATACAAGGTAAGTTACATGTAAATGAAACTCTCTCTTAACAAGGAAAACAATCTCGGTACATATGGGATGAGATGAGAATATAGAATTTGAATCGAATCGTATCTCTATAACCAAGAGATAAGATTTGTCATATCAGCCTGCTGTGATCTTTTTGAATGTTTTCAGCTGATACGCACCTCTTGGGCGATCTCTTCTGGCTGACTTATTTGGGCGAGCTTTCTGGATCAACAAAAGTCAGCTCGTCAACTTACTCAATCGTCATTCTCCGACTGTCAGCTTTAGACGGGATATCTTGAAAAACCCCGTACAATATTAACAAAAGATGATTAGTTGATTTTAAATTAAAAAATCAATTTTCATCCAATCATTTTTTGTCACATAATGATGTAAGAAAAATTAAGTATAAAAATAATATATAAAAATGATGTAAACGTGATATTGCTCTATTTATTAGTGTAGACACTGATTATGAACACATCATACATGTGTAAATTGATCCATTTTATGACTATACACAAAATAGTAATATTATACATACATTATTTCTCTTATATTATTACGTAGAAAAAGATGATTGGGTAGAAGTTTATTTTTAATTTAAAATCAATCAATCAATCAATCAATCATATTTTATCATGTAATAATGTAAAAAAAGTTATATATAAGAATGATATATATATTGTATTATTGAATATAAAGTGCGTTACATTTTTTTACAAATAAATAGAATCAATAAACCACTCAAATTATGTCGCCTGTCCCGTGGACCGTGGGTATGTTTTAACTTTTACGTACATATGTCATAATCTAGACTAATCTAAGGGTAAGGTATATGAAATTTATAGTTAACTCCAGTAAGTATTTTAAAAAATCTGAATTCAACAGTAATTATTCAAATGAGAAAAGGAAAAAAAAATCAGATTTGTATCCCAAACGATCACGGCAACGACCTAACATTGATTACCAAGAAAACCGTGACTCTTGGTTGATTACTTGATTACCATTATAATTGTTTTAATAAAATTTTGTGGCATTTAGGGAACATAAACTTATTTGCCTTGCAACTAACGTTAGTAATTTTTTAAGTTACCCTTTTACCTCACCATTTGAAAAGATAGGTCTTTCTTCACCTATTCAAATATGTCGACAATTTAATATTATATATATATATATATGTAAAAGTCAAAGAGCTTTTTATTGTTGTCATCAAATGTGACCCTCCTTCTGACTTCTGAGAAGCTGAGGAGTGGATGACAACATAAGATATCTGAATTATTTTGCTGGGTTTCAGTACCCCAATCACTGATTTCAAAACCCGCCAAACTGAATGAATCTTCTTCTTAATCCCACTCCCATCATCGTTCACTGTGCCACTTGCAGAGTAGTTCATAATCATAAATACCACGTTTCCCATAATAACCCTACCTGACCACAACGTCCGACAGCTCAAATTAAATTGGTATGGACCGTATAATACATTTAAAACAACACTGTAGTCAACGCAACCGAAGTTGACTTTATGGCCATTAACTTCAAAATTTTATCCATACTCCAATTGACCTTGGTATTATTTGTGATGTGATGGGGACCTTATTTTTACAATTTTCTGGTCATTGTGGGGGTGGCCAAAACCATGGCGGCAGCATTCAGACTTGGCAACTTCGTCTTTTATTTAAGAGGAAAAAACTTATTTTCACTCCTGACATCTTATTATTGTAATATTTCAAGTTTTAACCTTTATTATCATTTATTTTAAGTTTTTATTTTTAAATTAATACTATTATTTACTCTTCAGTTTTGATGCAAGTATAAAATATGTTATTAAACTATCATTGAACTTTTAACTTTTGATTATTTGATAATAAAAAAATTGAATAGACTTTTGATTATTTGACAATAAAAAAATTTGATGGTTATGTAAACACCCGAAAATACTCTATTTTGGGTATATTTAATAACTGTAGGGATATTTTCGAGTTTTTATATGACTATTCAATTTTTCTATTATCAAATAATCAAAAGTCAAAAGTTCAAGAGTAGTTTAGTAATAACACATTTTACATCTGTGTCAAAACTAGGGGTATTAAAAAAAACCGGTAACTAAATCGAACTGGTAACCGAACCGATAAACCGGTTTTTCACAAAATCGGTTTGGTTGATAAGGTGAACCGGCTTTCCGGTTTGGTTACCGAGTTACCATTCTATGGTAACCGAAACCGGTTATAAATAAAAATTATATATATTATTATTGTTATTAATATATATTTTTTTAATATAATGCATTATAAACTGGATTTTAATAACCAAGATAATAGCTAAAGCGGTTCGGAAATATCTCAAAACCGAAAAAACAAGTTGGGTTTGAAAAACCGAGTAACCCGTTAGGTTATCCGGTTATGAACACCCTTAATCAAAACTGAACAATAACTAAAAGTGTTAGTTTAAGAGTAAAAACTTGAAATAAACGACAATAGAGGTAGAAAATTGAAATATTGTGAAATAAATTATTTCCTCTTTATTTAAAGCTATTTGTTTTTGGAATTCAATTTCAACGTTCATTTTTAAAAGATGTTAGTATATAGTAGTAATTTTAGAGATGAAGAAATATAGACATTCCAGGATAAAAAATTCAATGCAGTACAGTACAGAGATGTGTTTATTGACCTTTCTATATAAAGAATATCAATAATATAATAATGTATAATTCTAGCTATTAATTTAATTATTCATTAAATTCTAAAAGGGCCAAGCTGGATTCTTGTTTTCAACTACCTTGCCTTGTGGTTATGGGGAAGTGTGACATAGAGGAAAAATATTTATTAAATTTTAATACATTCCTTCACCACAGTCCACAATATAGGCCCCCTTTGTTTCAATTTTCATCTCAATATTACTATCCAAAATTTATCTTATCAATACACATTTTTTCATAAATATTATTTAAATATTATCCAAACCCAATCATATTTCAACAAATATTAATACATATTTTTCCAAAAATATTATCT
>WYDK02000014.1:4543378-4555229 GCA_009867345.2 Toxicodendron radicans
CATCTCCATCTCCATCTCCTAGGTGAAGTTAAAAGAAATATTAATGTAGGAAGTAGAAAGAAGGAAAGTGGTAATATATAAGCCTAAAAATGAGATGTGGAATCGGAATTGGCAATGGCTTGGCTCCCAAAGTACAGCACTAGGTTAATGATTCAACATCTGAAGATTCTAAACTTTAGCAGGAGTCACGAGAAATGGACAATTCAATAGGGGTCTGAGAAGTGTCTGACATTTACCAAACTTTTAATCATGCTCAATACTTACTCACCTCAGCCTTTTTATGATTAATTGAAGTTTATTTAAATGTCATGTGAAATCCAGATGGCATAAGTAGATGGGCTCTGACTGGTACTGGTACATTCACACCCACTTGCCCGTGTCTGAGGAACCCAATACGCGCTCCCGGTCGCCTTTACTTAGCCCCAAAGGCGAAGGAGTTGTCATTTTCTGTGTCGGTTCTAAGCATAGTGAAATATTTTGGTTGAGTGAGTTGTGGAGTGTATGCAACTGTTGCTGCCCACTAAACATCCACATCATTCCAACCAATTAGTGGGGTAAATGAAAGCTGGTCTTAGCCATTGCCAGCATGTTTACACAAGGTGGGGTGACTTCTAAAAAACAATGTCCTAATTTTCAGGGGCTCATTACCCTAACCCAAGGCCCCATTTATACATCTTCTGTTTATAAGCTATAGGATATCCACTGTCGGTGGATGGTCGGATCCCAGTTCCACTTCCTTTGCTTCCCCTTCTATTCCTATTCTCTTCCAATCCTTGTGTTTTTGCTTTGCTATGTCGACCCTTCTTTTTGGTGTATTGGCTATTCTTTCCTTTTCTTTCATCATAACTCTCATTTTTTTGTGTGTAACAAATCATGCATCCCATATATAATCTTAGTCTTAGGGCTAAATACAACAGCTGTAAATGGGTCACATCTATATGTACCATTCTTTCATTAATCAAAATCATAATGGGTCACAATTCATTTTTGGTAAAATTTCAATTAAGGTGTTATATATATTACAAATACATGTATAATATCAATCAAATCAAATGAAAGCTCTTAAATTTGGTATGTATATAATAAGTGGGGAAAGAGGAGTAAATAAAAGATTGCGACTTATCATGAAATGGGCCATCATGTGAGAATACGAAATACATTGATATTATAGAAAGGAACATAATATAATAGTAGAGATGGTAATGGTAGGGCAATGAGAGAAGAAGAACCATGTTTGATATTCATGTAAACTTGGAACAAGACATGTTCTGCAATAGTACCATGTGCTTAACCATAAACATCAGAGGCATAAATGGGAGGATAGGAAGCAACTGTCATTGTCTATCCCCATTTTGCAACCCCTTTCCTTTTCTCTTAATTTTTACCCCTGCTTGTTTTTATCATCTTCCCATCCTGCATGCTAACCTACCTCCTTATATATTCAACTCCTAATTTTTTTTTTTTTTTTTTTTATACGAGCTCCATGTCAAAATTTTGTTCTGCATGTTCTTTCTTGGATTGACATTCCATTCTATCTATGCTACTGGTAACTGGCAATATTCTATAAAATCTTAATACATTAATGTCAACCATATATATTTGTTTATATAAACAAGAAGAAAAAAAAAATTATTACTGCCACTGTAGAAAAGCTTTAAATATATTGAGGTTTGGGTTTGTGAGAGGATCGGAGGAGCAAACCATCAGGACGACAGTAGATTAATAAAAGTCTAGTTCTTTTATATAAATGAACAAACATCTCCTGTATAATTTTGTGAAGTCTTGTTTCAGTTGAGCAGTACAAAAGGTACTAATTAAAATGTGATTACTTTTCATCATGAAGAAAGTAAGGTTATATGTACTGTTTTCAGATTGACTTACTGAGAGATTAATTAATTTATTATGATGATCTATATGATTAATTATTAACACAGTAATATGCTGTATATATAGAAGATTAGGGGTGACTTATAAACTAACTCTTTCGTTTAATTAATTTTAATAGCCTAAGATTACAATTAACAAAAAATTAGTGAATAATCCATCAAAATCTTAATTAAGTTATGATAATTTCTCACAACCTAACCCTGTTTATTAAATGTATAGTCTTAGAGTTAATTACGTGGGAAGAGAAGATTATCGAGTTTGAATGTATATATATATATATATATAGTGAGTGAGTGAAGGGAAAGAAGTGAAAGATGTATATTTGTTTAAAATTTAATTAATTGATAAAATTAGAAAATAAGTTAGAAAAGAGAAAAGACATGGGCTTTGGAGAGAGACAAAAGTAGACAAGGATGGTTTTAAAGGGACAAAACATATGGCATGAAATGTAGTACCTAGTGCTTAGTTTCCTTTTCAAATATTATAATTAATTTAATATTTAGGAAAAATCTTGGGAATGTGAAGGTAGAATAGAAATCAAAAACATATAAAAGCAGTGAATTGTAAAATAATAACTGAGAAAAGTGAATAAAAACACTTGCCCTCGATTCACGAGGGTTGGAGAAAAGTAAAGTACGGATTTTGGGTGTGATTCTTAACACTGCCAGAGGTTGTTATCTTTGTACTCAATAAACTAACAATAGATATGCATGTGATTTTCTTTTTTTACTTTTCCCAAATATATCCTTTTGTCAGCTTTGTGTCTTTGTCCTCATTAGGATCATCCAATCTAATTACAACTCTCATTTGAACTCATCATTACTTCCCTCTAACCATGTTTAACATTAATCTCTCTCTCTTTTTTTTTTTTTTTTTTTTTAAATTAAAAAGAAAAAGGGGTATTATGGTAAACTAGAGTGAAGAAAAAGAAAAAAAGAAGTGCAGAAGCTGTGCAAAGTAAAGCAGCCTCTGGGTAGAAGGGGGGCTAAGTGGCGAAATAGGGAAGAAAGGTTAAATGATTGGGTGACACGTGGATGTAGTTGATTTGACAAGGCTGTAAGATATAATGAAAGACAGTGCAGCTGTGAAGGAAGGACCCGTCACACCGTTGATTGCGTGGACGAAAACTCGTTAGATGTTAGATCATTTCATATATATTCTCTGTCACTATACGTAGCAGTTACAGTAGTTGACAAAAAAAAAAAAACAACCATCACCTTTGATTTTCTTTTAATTTTCTTAACTGTAGAAAATGAATTAATTAAAAATTTTGATGCTTACAATGACATAGGTAAGCTCTAACATCGTTTTCGAGAAAAAAAAAATAAAATAAAAGAAGAAGAAGAAGATGATCTTTCGGTTAATGCATGCGCAACCATGCACGCGCAAAGCTATCTTAAGCTTTGGATTATAGATAAATAATTACATAATTAGGTTAATGAAAATTAAGGCCCAACTATCATTCAAAAATGGATTTGTCATTGAGTAGTTACAGATCTTCAAAGAGTGAATTGATTATAAACGAAGGTCAAAACTCTTAAAAGTATTTACGTGGGAATGGGATGGGATATGCAGGAAATCCTTGTTTATGGGAATTTTTTTTTTTTAAATTTAATTTAAAATAGAAAAAAGATATGCCAATATGGTCATCCATGGTGGTGGAGAGGGATTTGCTAACAGATCCTATGTGCATATCCCTTCTTTTCCTCTTACTTCAACAACTATATCAAATAAAAAAATAATTACTCCAATTATTTTTCAAGCCAAATCAGTCCAAAATTATCATTGAATCTCAATTATTTTCAACTCCCATTTGTCAACTTCCAAATGGAGTTTAATTATATATATATATATCTTTTGATAATTAAGTTAATCCTCCTTAATAATATAGATAATGATAAATGAGAGTAATCCATTGATGTCTACTACCCAATATATATATATATATATATTATAGCTCTTCCTCATCATCTAACACACAAGTGCAATTCCTTGGCAAAGACAAAATGAAAAAAAGAATTATATATATATATAAATATTTGCAAGCAAAAGCATCTCATTTTTCTGCAGCCTTTTATATTGGCCATATTCGAAAACGCCAGAGATTGTTAAATTGTTTGCATATTATAGTTTGTCTTTTTTTAGTCCTTTTGATTTGCATATCAGAATTCTTTTTAAAGTTTGATTTGCTATCTCATGAACTCCTTTAACTAAAGTTAAGAGAGTGAATAGGCATTGAAGGACGAATTCTGATCTTCATTGAAATATTCAATTTGACGCTATCTCTCTTTCTGCACACACTCAGGCTCAGCTGTGTCCAGACTCTAGTACTGATCACTCAATACTCACAGCACTCACCAATTATAATTTGAACCATACTTATTTCTTCTGATATGTATTTGCAGTGAATTACTGATTACTGTATATATGTTAAATCTAGGATACTGAACTTATCACCTATGCTTTATTTTATATATATATATATATTATGATCAATAACCCTTTTACAGTTCTTACATGGTGCTGGCAAAAAGTGTAACATCAGCACTCAATTTTCTCCCAATAACTTCCTAAAAGATCTTCTCAATTAACAGGTCCTTGAATTTAGAATAATAGAGAGAGATCTTAGCTTAGCCTAGTCAACTTAAGGAAATATAAATGGATAATTATATGTTTTTTTTTATTTTTTATAATTTAATTAACAAAGGTTAATTATTAAATAAATAAAAAAAAGAAAGCACATCACATCACATCATGGTCGTTACATTACCCTTAGCAACAGGAATGGGCAAACCCCACACTAGAAATTCAGCACCTTATTTAGTATACAAAATACATCTATATGAACTCATTCGATAACAACCCTTTTCATAACACTATTTTGAAATTTCAACTGAGCCAACGGGGTGAAATTATAAAGTTAATTATATATTTGTCCCATCTAGGACACTCACCCTCTGAAATCTCACAAAAAACAAACAACAAATTGACACTACCCCGATAAATACTAATAGTAATAGACCCACATGAATTAATTCACCTCACAAATATATATACACATATAGCAAACTAAACATTACATGAATGAGATTTAATTACATATTGGTCGAGTGAATAAGTAAGTTATAAAAATTGTAAGGACCCATGAGGGGCACATGGCCCCAACATGTTTTGGGTGTATTAGGACAAGATTAGGGAAGGTGGGTTTTCGTGGGTGCCCTTTTGTTGGGTCAACTAGAGCATATTTCCCCACCTAAACCACGCAAACCCACCCTCAAATAGACAGCTTTGTTCCCATGTGATCAAATTTAAGAGCAACATTCCAAAATAACAACCCCCTTTCTGCCTTCTCTCTCTCTCTCTTCTTCAACTCCCCAAATCAATCTTTTCGGGAACAAGGAACAACTTCGTTACAATAACAATATTACAACTATCTTAATTACCCTAAGTTTTATATATAAGTAATTAGTTATATAATTATCACTTTTAATCTTTACTTAAACAATCTTTTAAAGTACAATCCTAAAAGTGGAGGGCTCCATAAGAAATCCAAGGAAGGTAGCCGGTCCACGACTCTTGATTCACAACTTTGCATCAAATCTCATTAATCATTTATATTTATTCTTAAGGAACCATACATACAACAAAATTAAACTTTCCATTCTTCCCCATATAATTTAACATTAATAAATTTTAAATAAAAAAAAATACATTTTAGACATTCCACCTCAACAAAGCTCTTTTTTTAGTAATTTATTAACCTCTAGACACAATTAAAATCTTGCAAAATTGGTCTATTATGTCATTAATGTTGATTATAAAAGAATATTGGTTCTGTTGAGCAAGATTATAAATTTTAAGACATTGTTACAATCAAAATTATTTCAATATTGATATATATATATATGGTTAGGAAAATTGAACCCATCAGGATCACGTGTCCTAATCCTTTTATCATATCATTATTCTTTTAATTTTTGAATACTTAAATCAATTAACTATAAACTAGACCCACATGTATCCTATACTATAACAAAACTATTAACCCATTTTTTATTCGGATTTATATGATCATAAAAAATTATAATCCTTATTAGATATAGTTATAAATAAAAATAAACTTCATATTGTAATAAGTTATAATTTTTCTAATTTCTATCTAAAGAAAATTGCCTCCACATAGTAATAATTATATGTACATTGCAAAAAAAATATATGTTATGTTATATTAAATGTTTAAGCTGAAATAAAATATTTATCTAAAGTTGTTTAGGATAATGATTTATACTTTACATTTGTTACCACATCTTTGAACTTGCAGGTACGTAATAACTCGCCAGCATGAACACTTTCTTGTTGAAACCAAAATATTTCTATGTTTTCAAGCATGTTTAAAGCTTTTTAACATGAAACTTTTTGTATTTCCCTACTATCATCCTCAGGATTATCTCCTTCATCTTCTTGTCTAATTGCAGCAACGATTTCATTAGTTAAAGCATGTTTTATAGTAAATTTTTTGCTCTTTTAGATGATTGAGGAAGACATTAATATCTATTCGATTAGTGTAGTGTTGCTCATGGATACATGTACTATTTTTTTGAAACTATGTATATCTCTTTTATCCGTGTCTATACCTTAGCTTTATCATACTTCATTAATTAATTATTAATGTAGTGCATATTTTACCTCTATACCACTTGCAATGGGGATAACTAAGTCAAAACAATAATTTTTGTAACTACATCTCTATTAAGTTATAACCTCTTTATAGTAATAAATTGGTTTGATCCCACCATTATGACTATAAAGAGATTTTACTGTATATATAAACCAAGTGACAAACCTAATTAACATGCAGGATTATTTTTGAAGGAAATATATAAATTATGTAATAGCAACTACGACAAAAGGGAAAACTGAGGATTGATTTGACTAGTATTTGAGTTCTAATCGAGACTCCAAAAAAGAAAATACGGGAAGCAAATTAGTGTCTTTGTTATTCATAGCAGTTCTTTTTATAAATGAAGGACTATGTTCAGTTACAACTAATTGCAAAATGGTAGATCTCTTCAAGAGACTCGGTACATGAACTAACAACTCCGACAATCTAGGAATGTAGTGACGTTTATTGACTAAATCAAAGACCCTGGTTGACTTTGGCAAGCCTTCAATAAAGTCCATTGCTAGGTCTATTAAATGTATAATCATAGAGTTAATTACGTCGAAAAGAAGATTATCGAGTTTAAAGATCAATTCATCATGGTTAATTAATTTGAATGTATTGAATATGGTTTCATAACAACATATATATATAAATCAAAATTATTTCAATATTGATATATATATGGTTAGGAAAATTGAACCCATCAGGATCACATGTCATAATCCTTTTATCACATCATTATTCTTTTAATTTTTGAATACTTATATCAATTAACTATAAACTAGACCCACATGCATCCTATACTATAACAAAACTACATTTTAAATTCGGAAGATCGTAATTTGATTTCTTATATATATATACAGTAAAACATCTCTATAGTGATACTCTACATAGGAATAACCTCTTTATAATTATAAAAAAACTCTAGTCCCAACTTGGCATAGTTATAAATAAGAATAAATTTCATATTGTAATAAGTTATAATTATTCTAATTTCCGTCTTAAGAAAATTGTCTCCACATATAAATAATTATTTGTACATTGCAAAAAAAATATATGTTATGTTACATTAAATGTTTAAGCTAAAATAAAATATTTATCTAAAGTTGTTTAGGATACTGATTTATGTTTTACAGTTGTTACCACATCTTTAAACTTGTGGGTACGTAATAACTCGCTAATATGGACACCTTCTTGTTGAAGCCAAAATATTTCTATGTTCTCAAGTATGTTTAGAGTTTCTTAGCATAAAACTTTTTGTATTTCTTTACTACCATCCTCATAATTATCTCCTTCATCTTCTTGTCTAATTGCAACAATGATTTCTTTAGTTAAAGCATGTTTTACAATAAATTTTTTGCTCATTTGGATGATTGGGGAAGACATTAATATCTATTCAATTAGTGTAGTGTAGTATAGTGTTGCTCATTGATGCATGCACTAGATTTTTGAAACTATGTCTATCTATTTTATCCGTGTTTATACCTTGGATTCATCATGCTTCATTAATTAATAATTAATGTAGTGTATATTTTACCTTTATACCACTTGCAATAGAGATAATTAAGTCAAAACAATAATTTTTTTGTAACTACACCTCTATTAAGTTATAACTTCCTCATAGTAATAAATTAATTTGATCCTACTATTATGACTATAGAAAGGTTTTAATGTATATATAAACCAAGTGACAAACCTAATTAATATGCAAGATTATTTTTGAAGGAAATATATAAATTATATGATAGCAACTACGACAAAAGGGAAAACTAAGGATTGATTTGATTAGTATTCGAGTTCTAATCGAGACTCCAAAAAAGAAAATACCGGAAGCAAATATGTGTCTTTGTTATTCATAGCAGTTCCTTTTATAAAGGAATGACTTTTCTCAAATACAACTAATTGCAAAATGTTAGATCTCTTCAAGAGACCTAGCACATGAACTAACAACTCCTACAATCTAGGGAGGTAGTGTCATTTATTAAGTAAATCAAAGATCCTAATTGACTTTGGCAAGCCTTCAATAAAGTCCATTGCTAGGTCTATCCAAGTTTGTGAAGGGATTGGCAATGGTTCGAGTTTACCGACTAGATGTGTATTTTTAGATTTAACTCTTTGGAAAATATCACATTCTCTCACAAATCTTTTAATAGAAGATGTCAAGGCCAATAAAACTCACGAGCAATTCTTTTGAAAGTTTGTTGAAAGCCCGAGTGGCCCCCACTTGGACCAACATATAACTCCTGCAAAATAAGATCTCTAGTGGCAAAATTTGAAAGTTAGATAAATTTGATCCTTGTAAAATAATAATCTATGTCTGATTTCATACTTGTTACTAGAAATTTTCCCATCAACGAGAACTTGCATTTTGTTTTGAATGTCAAGAGATTCACTGTGCTCTTTTTGGATATCATCTAACCAAATTGGTAAGAGTTGAGTTAGAGATAGACACTCCAAAATTCTAGACAGAGCATCTGCAACACGATTAAAAGCACCACTGCGGTATTCCACATAAAATTCATAGCCAAGAAGTTTTTCATGTCATCATTTTCAACAGAAGTTTGTCTAGTCAACATAAATAAAGTTTGTGTTTTGCAATGATGCCTAGACCAAAATATCTCATCATAATAGTAACAGAGACCCTTATCTCTACATTTTCATGGCTTTATAGGAGATGGTTTTGATTGGAGGAGTGGTAAATTGAGTGGAACAGGAGGATCGTTTGCACAACAGTAGCATTTGGTGGTGATAGTGCTCGAACGTTTAGACAGGACAGGTTCAGATTGTGCGGTTGGGCAATAAGGTGAGATTTTTGTGTGTGTGTAAGTCTGATGCCTTCCGTCAGGGATGTTGGTAGTAACAGCTTTAGCATATACCAGATTTCTTCTTTGAGCCCACTCACAAAATAGTGTAGGAGAAATTCATCTGTCAATCCCCACACTCGGTTTGATAGAGCATCAAATCATTTTTGATAAGCCGCTGATGATGAATTTTGACGCAACTTTGCAAGTTCTCCTTACGGATCGTCAAAATCAGATGGTCCAAAATGTTTATTCGATGCATGCACAAAGGCGCTCCAATCTGCCAAAGGTCCAGTATGTTGTAACCGTTCAAAATAATGTAAAGTAACACCTTTTAGATGGAAATAGGCAATTAATAGATGTTATGGAGGCGGAATTTGATAAAATTGGAAGTATTGCTCAGCTTGCAAAATCCACCCAATAGGTTCTTTTTCTCCGTCATATTTCTGCAGGTCAATTTTTGGTCCTCATTTGGACTGGATATAGGGGCTTTGCGGGTGTAGTGGAGGAGAAAAAGGAGCAACATTGGATTTGGGTGGTGAATGAGGTGTTGATACATCTCGGATATGCATCACTAAATTAGAAATTAGTTGTTGATATCCGCCATGAAGGTTTCCATGCTTCCCTCGATCTGGTTAATTGTTACACCATGTTGAGAAATAACCTCAACTAGATCATTCAAACGTGTCTGAGGAGCTCTGCTTTCTATCATGGACTCATCTGCTCTGATACAAATTTGATAGTAGCTACGACAAAAAGGAAAACTGAGGATTGATTTTACTAGTATTCGAGTTCTAGTCGAGACTCCAATAAAGAAAATATGGGAATCAAATATATGTATTTGTTATTCTTAGTAGGTCCTTTTATAAAGGAATAACTATGTTCAGTTACAACTAATTGCAAAATAGTCGATCTCTTCAAGAGACTCAATACAAAAAACTAACAACTCGTACAATCTATCAAGGCAATGGCGTTTATTTACTAAATCAAAGAAGTGGTGTAACTAGAGTACACTCATATCATTATAGTATGGGTATTTTTCTTAATTAAGTATGAATTAACAATAATAATAGTTGCACATAATTTTTACACATAATTTCTCTTATATCATTATGTGGAAAAAGATGATTAGCTGATTTTAAATTAAAAATAAACTTTCACTCAATCATCTTTAGTCACATGATGATGTAAGAGAAATTATGTGTAAAAATGATATACACATATTATTACTCATGAATTAATATATTTCTTAGATTAGAATTAATGAGGTATTTAAAAAAAATATATTAAATGTGATCATTAAAATCTTCAACTTTAGTATAAAATGATAGAGAAAGAGGGAAGCCTTTATTTTTGTTGGGTCCACTACTACTAGTTGGAACTTATAATCGGAAGTTATAATAGCATTTATTACATTTCTTCTAAAATTAAATTTTTGTTATGATTATATTAAGAGAAATTCAAAAGAGTGAGTTAGCATTAACTTCTTATTATACAAAGGCGTTACATAAATCTATTTAATAATAATCACTTCTCTCCAAATTTACTCATCTCAACACCCTTGTCGTGAGAATTTTGAGGTTAAGTTATTCAATAGTAGCCAATACAAATTTTGCTAGGTAAATGCTTAATTAAATAAATATTGAATTGAAAACTAATAACTGTTTATTTACTCTTTTGTTACAAGATTTTTCAAGAGGAATTTTCTTTTATATAAATAAAATCACTTAACTATCTTAAAAAAATATATTAAAGTTTTTTTTATTTTCTTTAATTAATATAAAAACCTTTAGAAAAAGGGATATAATAATACTAAATAGAAAAGACAAGGGTAAGATAGTCTTAAAATGATTAAAAATAATAAATAAAAAGCTTATTCGTTGACCCTTAGAATTCCAATGGCGGCCCCTACGCCGTTGGTCTTGCTTTGCTCTTCTTAAACGACCTCTCCTTCTCTCTCTTTCTTTCTTTCTTTCTTTCTTTCTTCTCTCACTCACTAGTATTAAAAGCCAAACACACTATCAAAGTAACAAGTACACCAACATTTGCAAAACAAGATAAGAAGCAAAAAACATAAAAGGCTGCTCCACTTTGCAACTCTCTCTTCTCTCGCTTTGCTAATATGGAGGAAGGGCTCTTCAACTGGTTCAAGTTTCTTGTCATCTCTTTCACCGTCTTATTGTTCGTTTTAAAAGTTACAATTCTGCTTTGGTGGACACCCAGAAAAATTGAAGACCATTTCTCTAAGCAAGGTATCAGAGGTCCTCCTTATCATTTCTTCATTGGAAATGTTAGGGAGTTGGTTGGCATGATGCTTAAGGCTTCTTCTCAACCCATGCCTTTCTCTCACAACATTCTCCCTCGAGTTCTCTCCTTTTACCATCACTGGAAGAAAATCTATGGTACTATTTTCGTCTCTCTTTTTTACTTCTCATTTCCACTCACATTGAGGCATCCTTTTCTTTTTTCAACATTTTAAACTTCTTCTTCTTCTTCT
>WYDK02000014.1:4575976-4591660 GCA_009867345.2 Toxicodendron radicans
TCAATACTTTAGTTAAGCTCCTCATTATATAGGCTGCAACTTTGGTTTTATTTTATGTCTATGTTTAGTAATTGGATGAGGATGAATTATATTAGTAGATGATCAAGATGACTAGGGGTTCTTTATTAACCAACATCCATGTTGTAGAATTTCATTTTTTGTTTCATGCATTTTTCTGCATCATTTATTTACTTTGCTTTGACGGCCTGATTACTGTAATAAATTCAGAAGGAACCAGAGCTGGTTTCTGGCAACGATGTCCTGTGGACATTTGTGATTTTTGCTGGAGAGGATCATACAAATTTTCAAACACTGGTGGCTTTCTTGAAAATGTTGAGTACCTTGGTAGGTGAATTGTGGAATGTGTGTATGTTTGTCACTTCTATATGATGTCATGCATGCTTTATTGTTTTTTCTTCTCATGATGTAATTTTCTTTTCAGGCTTCAAGTCAAGAAGGCGCATCAAAGGTTTATGAATTACTCCAGGGTAAAGCATTCCGCTCTGTTGGGTGGAGAACTCTGTTTGATTGCTTGTCAATTTATGATGAAAAGTTCAAACAGTCCCTTCAAACTTCTGGGGCCATGTTACCAGAGTTTCAGGAAGGGGATGCAAAAGCACTTGTTGCATATTTGAATGTCCTTCAGAAGGTTACATGTCTTTCCCTGTAAAGTTGATCATCTGATATAATTTATAATTACTATATGGTTTCATGAAGTTGATTGCCTTTTACAGCACTGTTTCAATTTTTTTTTTCGGTTGCTTCATTACCATTGCTTTCATATTAAAAAGACTTCAAGATACTTTTGAGGATGAGCATGAATTAATTTTTCAGTTTGCTCATCCATTAAAAATCTTGTCTGTTTATATAGAATGGCTTGGTGATGTCGTCTCCCTTTCTCCTTCTGTGCCTGTGCCAACTTACAAGAAACTTATTCTTTCTGTTTTTTCCTATTTCCTTTCCCTCTTACCATAATAAGTTTCCATTTTATCTAAATGTCTTTTGTTTTCAAGTTTAGTTAGTATACTCACTTTTCCTTCTTTTCCTACCCCCTTGCTCTTTCTAAATTCGGCAATAGATTATTCTTATCTCCTTCTTTTCAATTGAAAGGAATAATTGGGTTTTTCTTGTTTGTCTTGTGCTGCAGGTTATGGAAAATGGAAATCCTGTTGAAAGAAAGAACTGGTTTCCTGATATCGAACCATTATTTAAGCTTCTTAGTTATGAAAATGTGCCTCCATATTTGAAGGTTGACAGATGTGTCTATGCTGAGAGCATTCTTGTACCTCTTATGCAGCTTTCTACTTTGGAATAGAAGCTTCTACTGAAATTTTCTGCACTTTTCTTTAATAAAAATATCACATGCTTTCACAGGGTGCTCTACGGAATGCAATAGCTGCCTTTGTTCACGTTTCTCCAGTTCAAAAGGATGCTATTTGGAGTTCCCTTGAGCGTTACGATCTACCTGTGGTCGTTGGGACGAATGTTGGGAACTCTGCACAGCCAATGGCAGGGCAGGTTAGTGTTTTTTTTAATTGGTATAATATCTAATTTGTCTTTTGGTCTATTAAATTACTTGGAAGGTGTCAGATTTGACATACTTTTCTCTTGCTAATTATTTATTGATGTTGGTGCTCCTATTTGATTTTTTCCTATTACCACCACATTATTAAGATTAATTGAGTTCATTTATGATATGTTACATCTGCTTGTTGCTTCGTGGGGTGTTTTGAAGTGTTCATATTATATACTTTGAACTCATTTGTGCCCTGTTATCAATTGTGGTTGTTTTAGAACAGTGACTGCTATGAGTTGTTTAAGGAAGCTACATGCATCCTCAGACTCTTGGGTTTTAGATAATGCTAAACTGAACTTTTGGATTTTCCATAAAAAAACAGAAAAGAAATGAGGTTATGACTTAAACTTCTGCTGCGTGATGTGGAAACCAAGAATAATTTATATAAAGCAAAAATTCTAGGCACTACAAAATAAGAATAACACTTGTTTTGTGGTGCATTTATTTTTGTCTGTATGCGTGTTGATTGTTGAGTCTGTTGTGTCTTCTGTAGTACAGTTGATTTTAAAGATCAAATGTAATTTTTAATTAACCATTCTTGAGTTTGTTGCAGCGGGCTTTAGCTTATACCAGATGAAATGGATCAAACGGATATTTCTTTCCCACAAGCTATGAAAAATGCTGGACTGTCCATATAACATTACATAAATGAAAAATGCTGGGATTTCTTTAGTGATTCTGCATTATTTTAGGTTTACATTTAAAAGCATTACATTCTTTCCTCTTCTCTTTTCTTTTTTGGTTGGGTTTCAAAATAAGAGCTATATGATTAATTTTATATTGGAATTTTGCTTCTTTTCTGGCTTTTTGGTAATGAAGTATACACTACTTCACTTTTGGTCCATCATTTATTCTTTTGGCATCATTATATACTGTTGATAAGTGTACATTAAAGACCATTTTCTTTTCATCGTTTCTATTGCTTGTAAACAACAATATGTGATGATAAGTTTTCTTATTATAAATGCCATTAATTATATATATGATGATACTAATTCCTCTTGTTATGGCATTTGATGTAACCTAAACTTGTTGATGGCAAAGAATGTGGTTAAGTAGTGTTGCTGATATCAAGGGGTTATTTTCTTGTGCTTTAGTAAGCCAATCCAAGATGCCTGGGCTTAGTATAAATTTTGACAGGATATAGTACTCTTTCTATTTGCAATGAACAAGAGCAATCACGTCATGTCCTGTTATTGACAGGTTTATGATATGCAATTTGAGCTGGATGAAATAGAAGCAAGGAGAGAGCAGTATCCTTCAACAATATCTTTCCTTAATCTCTTAAATGTACTAATTGCTGAAGAGAAAGATGTGAGCGACAGAGGGCGTAGGTATTGGTTTTTGGTATATTAGTGCATTTCAGTCTAGCAGTTTACTTTTCCTTGCATATTTTAGATTGGGGGATCACTTTGTTATTTTCTTTGCAGATTTGTTGGCATCTTCAGGTTCATTTATGATCATGTGTTTGGGCCATTCCCGCAAAGAGCATATGCAGATCCTTGTGAGAAATGGCAATTGGTTGTTGCTTGTCTTAAGCATTTTCACATGTGAGTCTATACCACGGTTCTAATTTGGGAAGTTTTCTCTGTGATTTTGAACTTCTACTCATTTTAATTGTGAGCTGTTATTATTTCTCATGAAATTTGGCAAATTTCTGCTTTTCTTTGTGTGATAACCCATGCACACACGTAAGAAGATATGAATATGAGAATATGTTTCAGTACTAGAAACATAGTGGGTTGACTTGACTCTGAATTAGAGTCGTATTTAGTATGCTCATTATGTTGGATAAAAGGTTTAGAAATTAGCCTACTTATGTTATTTATTTTTGCAGGGTTTTGAACATGTATGACATTCAAGATGAGGATATTGATAATGTTGTTGAACAATCATCAACTCTAATGCAGCCTTCTTCACTTCAGATGCAGCTCCCCGTGTTAGAGTTGCTAAAAGTATGTGTTTCTCATTTTGATGGTTTATTTCTTGTTTTACACGATTTTAATATAGAGCCAGTTTATGCTTGTAATATAAGTAGTTTAATCTTTTGTGTCTATTTGCTTGTTTCAAACTTATTATTTTGGTGTTATTTGCTACAACTATGTCTGCAGATGGTAGTAATTAGGATTGTAGATTCCTGCTGCTTAATTTTGATTAATTATAATTCTTTGAACCTGTGATGTGTATTATATGCTTTTCTAAATTTTGTTACACAACACTGTCAGTCAGAATTTAGTATGGTTGTTCTCTAATTTTACTAATCAATTGTTCTGGTATCATTCTTGTCATTGTGTTTATATTGTCTCTTATATCTGCTAATTTTTTTTTTCTTCTGAAAATGATTTTCCTTTTCAACATTGACTTTGGTACAATTTTTGGATATGACTTTGTGTCTGTCATTAGATTTTTAATTTTCAGTAGGAACAAGTGGCATTTACTAATGTTATTGCCTATTTTTATCTTTCACTACCCCAAAGTAGAATAAATGTACAGGAATATTTGACATCGTACTGTATACATATTGATTTAGCCATTAAAGTATAGCCTCATATATTATCAATAGTCGCCATCAAACTATGAACAAATTCTGGGTGTATTTATTTAATTGTATAACCTTTGGACCCTTGGTTTCAACCAAAAGTTCTGAGGTTCCATCATCATGGGACCACTTATGTATTATATCCCATGCACAGAGAATGACTTATATGTTAGGGTGTAGAAGCTAATAACTTATTATTTGCATATTCAATATGCTGGTAATTTGTCTGGTTCATGTTTTTATTAAATTGGTTGGAAGTAAAGCCCATTTTTGTGCTTTCTAAGGCCTATACCTGTGATTTCTTTATTCCCTTGTGGGAAAATGTATATACTTCCACTGATTGCCCTCCATGGTTGTATAATTAATTTACTGACTAGTGGACATAGCATTGTCTAACTCAATGTTATGTTGATAATTCAGTTTTTTCCTTACTTTATCCAGTGTTTTTTTTGTAGGATTTCATGAGTGGCAAGACTATTTTCCGTAATATTATGGGTATCCTTCAGACTGGGGTCAATTCAGTGATTTCTGAACGGACTAGTCAAACATATGGGCCACTTTTAGAAAAGGCTGTGCAACTGTCTTTCGAAATTATAATCCTTGTCTTTGAGAAGGACTTACTTGTGTCTGATTTCTGGCGTCCTTTATACCAGGTAATTAATTTCCTTTGCTTGATAGTTCGCCGAACTTATTCATATTTTCTAGTATTTATTTAAGTCTGAAGCTTTGTCTAATTAGACTTGTTTGACCTTTTAGTTGAAGATTGACAAACATGCATTTATATTTTGATCGACCATATTATTTTCTGTATGATTGCAGCATTTTCATTTTAGAATTAGAAGTGAGACTTGAGCTGTGATTTTTGTTCTTGAAATTCTGAGTGGAACAGCAAGTTTCAGCATATGTACTTTTATTTGTGGCATGTATTTCAGTTTATATAAGTCTTTAAGTTCTGAGTAACATCTAGTGTCAGCATATGTGGCACATATTTCAGTTTCTAAAAGTTTCCATATGCTATTCACTTGTTCTAAATGACTGGAATTAAACCTTGTTTTGAATTATCCACAAAAGGCTAGTTTTGTTTACTAAATGGACTGCTGTTCGCCTTTCTGCTATTAATAAAATATTCTATTCAGTTTCCTATAAAAAAAAGGACCTTAGACAGACTTCCCCTTTCTCCTTTTGATCTTTAGGATAGTTTCAAAACATAGAAGTTGCATAATTTAATTGATGTTTCATCTCTTGGCATTAACATGTAACTCAAAGTTGATCTTGATAGTCATTTTTGGAAGCATCACATAATGACTGAGAAGCTATCTTTGTAGTGGAAGAATCATATAATTACCTTTGATGAAGTTCTCATTACTTGGTCTTGTTTTGTGTAGCCTTTGGATGTTATACTCTCTCAAGATCATAATCAAATTGTGGCTCTGTTGGAGTATGTAAGATATGATTTTTCGCCAAAAATTCAGCAATGCTCCATCAAAATCATGAGTATTCTGAGGTATCTCTTTTGTGCCGTTTTCTGACATTTATTAGTGTCATTTAGTTATCACTTCTGGTCCTGTATGTTTAATACTACTTTGGACAACAGTTCCCGCATGGTTGGGCTAGTACAATTACTGCTAAAATACAATGCAGCAAGCAGTTTGGTGGAGGATTATGCAGCCTGCCTTGAGTTACGATCAGAAGAGAGTCAAATTGTAGAGAACAGTGGTGAGGATCCAGGAGTTCTCATAATGCAGGTCAGTTTCTATGTGTCTATTAAGATGCAAAAAATGATAGCAAGAATTATCTATGATGCTCATGTATTCTTGACTCTTTTTGCAGCTGCTCATTGATAATATCAGTAGGCCGGCTCCAAATATTACACTTTTATTGCTCAAATTTGATCTTGATACATCTATTGAACAGACAATTTTGCAGCCAAAGTTTCATTACAGGTTTAGTTGGTTTTAACTTGTATATGTTAACAAATATCTTTCTCAATGTTTGTATGTTCAGTTGTGCTTTTATTATGTCATCTGCAGTTGCTTGAAGATTATCCTTGAAATATTGGACAAGCTTTCAAAACCAGATGTGAATGCATTACTTCATGAATTTGGTTTTCAGGTTAGATCTACTTGATCAGTTTTCCTCCCATTTTGTTTTGGCTTTTTGAATAAGAAACCTGGTTTTAAAGGTTTCACATTTTTCCTTTCTGCGGGGTCTGTTCTCTGCTAATGTAGAGAAAGTTTCACTGGTTGCCTTATGCAGCTGCTGTATGAGTTATGCTTGGATCCATTAACATGTGCTCCTACCATGGATATGTTGAGTAATAGAAAGTATCAGTTCTTTGTTAAGGTAAAGTATGCACTGTGATTTGAAGTTTTGAAACCCTTCAGCTGACCACCGATACAATGGATTACCTTTATAAATTTTTTTCTATTGTTGCTTGTGTTTCTTAAAATCCTTTTACCATTATGTAACAGCACCTTGATACTGTTGGTGTAGCTCCACTCCCTAAACGAAATAGTAACCAGGCACATCGCATCAGTTCCCTTCATCAGGTGACTTTTTGTATCATTCTCATCTGTGTTTGTGGCTCATGCAAACTGTGTGCTAACACTTTAGCGGTCAGAACCTACAAGAGTTAATTTTTCTTTGTGTTTATGTTAAGAATCCCACATTGGAAGGGAAATGAATGGGCATGTGGATTATAAGGGCTTGGGCATCCTCCCTTGGCAAACCGGTTTCTAAGAAGAGTTCTACTCAAGCCCAATAAGACCCACTACCCAGCCCAATTGTGTGAGATATTGAAGTGGGTTCCTATCAAATGGTATCAGAGCCATAGTCCTGTGCCTACGTGGCCACACCTGTGTGCAGGCTAACCCGTGGTAGGCTGACTTTGGGCCCGGGCTGCTACCCCGAGGAAGGGCATGGAGGCTCGAAGTAAGGGGATCCGCGAAGTCACCCAAGGGGTAAAGAGGCCAACGGGGGTCAAGAGGCCAACGTGGACATCGGTTGCGGAAGCATGGTGGTATGTTAGGAATCCCACATTAGAAGGGAAATGGATGGGCATGTGGGTTATAAGGGCTTGGGCACCCTCCCTTGGTAAGCCGGTTTTCTAAAGAGAGTTCTACCCAAGCCCAATAAGGTCCATTATTCAACCCAATTGTATGAGATATTGAAGTGGGTTCGCATCAGTTTACTTGTTTGCATAGCACATATAAGTAAAGGAATCATAAGTGATATTATTCTCGGTATTTGGACATTATTATGTGTATATATACTCTCTTATTAAACGATGATGGCCAAAGACTTTGAACACATTGAGCTGTAGTTCGCGCACATATTCTAGATTTGTACGCAAAACTTCTATGAATTTTCTTGATGCCTTGTCAATTCTAGCGCTAGTGTGTTCTTATTTTATTTGATGATGCAATATCCAAACTATCATGATGCATGCTGCTTTCATGTCTGATTCAGAAACTAAGTATTGACATTTTGGGATTGCATGCTAATTTTGCTATGTTGTTTAATATTCTCTAAATTCTATTCATGTTAATTCTTTGTCTCTTACCTTCTTTAGAGAGCATGGCTACTGAAGCTTTTAGCTATTGAATTGCATGCTGGTTATGGGAGTAGCTCTGCTCACCAAGAGACATGCCAGATCATCCTTGCTCATCTATTTGGGCCGGACTTTATTGATGATAAGGCTGATCGTGCAATTTCTTCCCCTTTCCCTGATCCTAGTGGAGCCAGAACCATCAGTAAGAGCAAGGTATTCTTTGTACCTTAGAGGGTACTATCCATTATTGTTGCATTTTCCTGAATTATCCTAATATTCAGGCAGGGGTAGACCCCAGGCCTGAAGTGGCTCTTTATAGGATACTGGGACATGCATGTATACTACATGTACACATGAAAATATTGATTTCTTTGTTGATTTTTTTACCCTTAAAAATAGGTTTACAATGTTTCAATATGAAATTTTTAGTTTTTAATTGGAGTGGCGCAAGAAGTTTATAATTAAGGGTACACAAAGTTTATAGACTATTTTATATATTTCAAATTTTTTTTCATAGTTTAATTTTTATTTATCCTTCTCATTTTATTACTTTGTAAAATAGCAAAACTTACCTTTTTTTCATATGTTTTCTCTTGAAAATCCATTTAGTTTGAACCTTGAATTCCTATTAACTTTCTTCTTATGGTAGAATTTAGAAAAAGAAAAAAGATTTCGAGTTTATGTTGTCTTAAGTATTTAGTGGCACTTTTTTGTCCTTTTGTATTTGAAACAGTCTTAAGATATATTTTTGTATGTCTTTTCATTTATATATTATTATTATTATTATTACTAGGATGGTGTTATGTCTTTCTCAAACAATAAGCTGCTTTGAATATTCACGTGTTTGTATTGTAAAGCGCATTTTTCATGTTTCAGCCTGCTTGACTAAAATTTTGGCTATGCCCCTGAATTTAGGGACTAGTTCATTTTAGATTTTTTATTGGTGGGTTTGCTCTTTCTCTCTCTCTCTGTTCACACACATGCACGTTAGTGATTCAAATGCTATTTACAGATATAGCCTACTTATATCATGCCAGTCCTGTATTCTACACTGTAATAAATGTTTTGTGGAACTAGTATCTAATACCGTATTATGCTTTATGCAATCTTTTCTGTTCTGTAGTTGTTATCATTAGTATTATAATTATCATTTGCCTTCAAATTTCCTATGTGGATTATTTTAGATGGGTTAGTCCAGATTTCTATTTCTGTTGCTGTAAATTGACAATTTTTATTTTGGGATCATATTCAGGTTTTAGAGTTGCTTGAAGTTGTCCAATTCAGATCTCCAGATACTGCTATGAAGCTTTCTCAGATTGTTTCCAGTACGAAATATGATTTGCTGGTAAGACTCTAGCCATTGATGGCAATTTGTATGACCTAATATTCTGTATTTGATTAAAATTGATTAATAGGCAGAAGACATTCTTGGGAATCCAACAACTTCGGAAAAGGGTGGTATCTACTACTATTCGGAGCGGGGTGATCGTCTGATTGACCTTGCTTCGTTCAGTGACAAATTATGGAAGGTGTGTTTTAGTTGATTTAGAGTTACCTAAGACTAGGATTTTATTGTGAACTTGTCCCGTTGAAACTTCGAAAGGCAGATGCTGGTACTGATATTACTCTGTTGTTTCAGAAATTCAATTCTGTTTATCCTCAGTTGAGTAACTTAGGCAGTGAAGGAGAGCTAAATGATGTTAGAGAGACAATTCAACAGTTGTTGAGATGGGGATGGAAGTACAACAAGAACCTTGAGGAACAAGCTGCCCAACTTCATATGTTAACAGGATGGTCCCAGATTGTTGAGGTTAATTTATTTTTTTATTCATATAGTTTATAGTATTTATTCGAGAAATCCTCTGATTCTTAGAGAAATTTGAACATAATTTGAACAACCTTTATCATGCCATTTGTCCCCCCTAATTGCTTTTGTAGGTCTCTGTATCTAGACGGATATCTTTGCTTGGAAACAGATCTGAAATCTTATATCAGTGAGCCCCCTGATCATCATTAATATTTCTGATCCACTATTAGGAGCATTAGCTAATAGCTAACTGTTTAATATGGTCATTGGCAGAATTCTTGATTCATCCCTCGGCGCTTCTGCTTCTCCAGACTGTTCATTAAGGATGGCATTTATATTGTGCCAGGTATTACTTCTCCAACTATTTTTGACTTATTCCTATGATTGCCCTTTTTTGCTATTTATCTTGATTAACTTATCTAAGTCGGCTTGCTGCTAGGTTGCCCTTACATGCATGGCTAAACTACGTGATGAAAGATTTTTAAGCCCGGGTGGTTTAAATTCTGATAGTGTCACATTTCTTGATGTTATCATGGTGAAACAATTGTCAAATGGTGCTTGTCACTCCTTGTTGTTTAAGCTAATCATGGCAATTCTGAGACGTGAATCATCTGAAGCCTTGAGGAGACGGTATGCTTTAAATAGTGCTCTGTTTCTGGCTTGCTTTACTTTTAAGATCACACCTGACCTTCATTTGTCATTCTGTATTCAGTCAATATGCCTTGCTTCTTAGCTATTTCCAGTATTGTCAGCATATGCTTGCTCCAGATGTTCCAACAACTGTTTTGCAGTTTTTGTTGCTTGACGAACAAGATGGTGAAGATCTGGATCTCCAGAAGGCATGTTGTTTCTGAAACCTTTGAGCAGTTCATTTTCATTTACAGTTTTCGTTTGATGGAAGAAAGGTTTCAATCGAAAATTATCTTGTTATGTTTTCCAGATCGATAAAGAACAAGCTGAACTAGCTCATGCCAATTTCTCTATATTAAGGAAAGAGGCTCAAGCCATCTTGGATTTGGTGCGTATATCTCTCCTTCATTCATTCAATACCCAATGTCAAGTAGGGATGTGAAAGCCCCATGCCCGGATCGGGCTTTCCCAGGTTAGGCCCGGGGTGGAGTAGTATATGGTGAGCTTGAGTTGAAAATTCGTTGAAAATTCTCACCATAAAGTTTAAAAAAAAAAATCGGTATACTGATAACTTGAAATTTTTTATATTTGAGAAAATTTGATTATGTTTACACATAAAGGATCATGACAAATAGTAAAAAATTTTGACATCAGACTATTATATTCTTATTCAGTGATTTCAATGTTAATATTTGATTTTATCAACTTATTAGTTATTATTAGACCCTTTGTTACTACGGTCATTTTTACATATCCAATATTCTTTTTCTTGTTTTACTTCAAAAATTTTACAGTTGATGAATATTTTTTCTTGTTTTGTCACATGATATTTAAATATAAGCGTCATTCATTCAATTAAACTTAATATCTCTATCTCACATTAATATTTGTGTACATAGTCTCATCTCTTTGCATTGTTGGTTCAATCTTTTAACCATTGTAAGCTTAGTTGGGAGCTGCACTCAATACTTTTCAGTTCTCGTCGAAAGATTTCCCACTTTTAAGGGAAGAGAGAATGGTGTTGCTGCGAGGTTGTCTAATTGTTGTTACAGGAAAAAGTAAAATTTAGGCCTTTCCTCAGTGACTATAGAGTTCGGAGACTTTGTTTTCCGTGTTCGTTCTTCATAATCAGGCATGACAAATGCCTTGTCTTGTGGCATCTGATTCTTTTTTATTTTTTTTAAGATGTGTCTCTTTGATTGAATTCTAGTAATTGATTGTCTCCTTCACATATCTTCTTTTCTGCATTTTTGTTATCATGAAAGGTTTTATTGTTTATAAGACTTGTATACTTACTTTTTCATGTAATTCTTGTGTCCAAAAATGTTTTCATTGTCCTCATTCCTTTTCAGTACAATTTTGATTTCTTGGTAGTCTTGACGAGCATCTTCACTTTTTCCTTTGTCTAATTTCTATGCTTCAGGTAATAAAAGATGCAACTCAAGGCAGTGAACCTGGGAAGACAATCTCTCTCTATGTTCTGGATGCACTGATTTGTATTGATCATGAAAAATATTTCTTAAGCCAACTTCAAAGCAGGGGTTTTTTAAGGTCCTGCTTAACAAACATCAGTAATGTTTCCTATCAGGTATCTATTTTGTCCAGAATATTTTATCAACATTGTTTTTGCAAAAGTGAGATGTGAACGAGATGGTACATCTTGTTGTAATTGTTAGCAACCATTTTGAAGTATCTTTAAAGGAAGATTATAGTGCAAGTCTTAATATATATGATCACTGTCAAGTTTCAGAGAAATGGTCTTTCAATTATACATCTTTGCTGTCAGCTTTTAGGAATGATTTTGGATTTTTATTTCAAGCACCATAATCATCTGAATATTGCCTTAACATCTGCAATTTATGGACACTTTTATCTAACCAACTCATGCCACTGACCACTTGCCTGCACAGAACTATCAGAAAGAGGATAGGACTGTTCACTTTTTTCATAGGTTCAGACTAGGAAACGGAAACATAGTTTATTTGGCTCTCCTTCCTGTTTTTCAAGGACCATTTTTTTTTTCAAATCATGTGTAGTGTCAAAGTGTGTACCTTTTTGTTTTCTGGCATATGTCTTGTTTTCTATCATTGTATATGGATTATCTTTTTTGCCCACCTTGTAAATCTGCAATTAAGTTTTCCATTCATTGTTGTCTTTTGGATTTTTTTTTTTTTGGGTGCAAATATATTCATCTTACTTAAAATGATATTCTGATTTAGGATGGCAGGCATTCACTAGACTCATTGCAGCGAGCATGTACTCTTGAGGCCGAACTTGCATTACTTTTGAGAATCAGTCACAAGTATGGGAAATCCGGTGCCCAGGTTCTATTTTCAATGGGAGCTCTGGAGCATATTTCTTCATGCAGAGCTGTCAATTTGCAGGTGAAAAAGTTTTCATTTTGCTCAATAGTCCTCTTTTTGTTTCACTGGCAATTTGACTAAATAAAGCTACATAATCAACCAGGGAAGTTTGAGACGAGTTGACACAAAGCTCCGAAGAGATGTAGCCAAGGACATTGACAGGCAACGGATGATCATAACTCCTATGTTGAGATTGGTGTTTTCTCTCACATCTTTGGTTGATACTTCTGACTTTTTTGAGGTTAGTCATATTCTTAGACCATACTGCAACTTTTCAACTTAACATCAGTGTGTGGCTACTCTGCTCCTACCTTAGATTTTTGGTTGCAGTATCAATGGGTTCTCTCCTGCCTTTCCACTAGTTAGACCTAGTTCAAATTAGTAGGGTTTGGATCCTACTTTTTGGAACCCTGAATCTAAGTGGTGATTGGTACACATGAGTACTTGATATGAGGAAGACCCAAATGAGTTTCCCACTGTTTTAACAATTATATGAACTTATGAAGGGGTTGTTTTTGGTAAAATAAATTCAAGAAATTTATATGAAAACAGTGAATATGTTACGTAGAGTTTTTTGGAAATCACAAAAGTATAATTTTATTAAATAATTATTCAATAATTTGAAAAATCAAATTAAACTCTCTATATTAAAAAATTAATCAACTCTAAATTGCTTTCTGGTTTTGGAAATTATGAATCTTAAAATGGAGAAAACTATGTAAATATGTTTTCAGTATTTTCTGTTTTACCTTTGTTAAAAGTCAAATATTGAATTTTTTTCTAGAAATATTTTCAAAGAATGGATGTTGAACATGTTTTTGGTGTTCTATTAACTCAGAAATTAAAAACATTTTGCCAACATGAAACCTAACAGCCCTGAAATATTTGTCATTTTCTTAATATGGAGCATAATTACATAATAATTATTATATGTCAACAATCTTTTTAAGAACCATCAAGTCAATGTCAAGCTCTTCTGAGTGTTCTTGTTCAATCGTAGACTTACTTATTTTCTAATGGAATCAATAAGAAGTATGTCAATTTCTTTAGAGAACTACATAAACATAAGTTTTAAATAATATTCTTCACCAAATGTAACATTGGAAATATAGATTGTTGAATTTGATAAAGTTTCTTTACTAAGATTTTATTTCCCTTTTTTTGTACATTCTCTTTCTCTTGTTTCTCCTAAGATCCTAGTTTTCTTCATCTTCTTATTTGCTTTTGGTAGGTGAAGAATAAAATTGTTCGTGAAGTCGTAGAGTTTGTCAAAGGACATCAATTACTCTTTGATCAAGTTCTTCAAGAAAATGTTTTTGGGGTTGATGAATTGATAATGGAGCAGATTAATCTTGTTGTTGGTATACTTAGCAAGGTAAGTGCCATTCCTGAGTGTTCTGAGCTTAATGGCTTAATGTTTTTGGTGTCCAACTCACTGTCTACTCTGCTCTAACACCTGGCTAGTTTTGATACTTTCAATTGTTAAAATCATTATATTGACAATTAAATCCACCATTCTTTTAATTTTTTAGTTCATTTAGTCATTAATATGGAGCCATGTTTCAACCCTTTTTCTTATTTTTTAAAATCTTTTTAATGTTCTATAGGTTTGGCCTTATGAGGCAAGTGATGAGTATGGCTTTGTTCAAGGTCTGTTTGGTATTATGCATGTGCTTTTCTCTAGTGATCTGGAGAGTTCAATGTTTCCCCGATCAGTAAGAGCTCCTGAGGTATGCTCATGTTTTGTTTCAAGCACAACCGAAGGAGTTATATCGTATAGAATCAAAATATACACAGTGGTAGTTTAATTTCTTTACTCTTAACTTTTTGGTGAATAGAATCAGAGGAGGTCAGAGTTGAACACATTTCGCTTGTGCTTCAGTTTAAGCTCCTATCTATATTTTCTGGTGACTAAGAAATCACTGAGGTTGCAGGTGGGTATATAGGAAGGTTAAATTGGAGAACCATTACCTTTTACTGTGACCTGGAATTTTTTAGTTTAGTTATGCTGAATGGATAAAATGATATTTCTCTATCTGCCCTACATGTCTTATTGCAGGTTTCAGATGGTGCTGGTGATTACAATGCCCATTCTGCACTGCAACAGCCCACATTGAATTCTCTTGGTTCTCTTCTTAATTATGTGACAGCAGTTATTGAAAGAGCTGCTGAAGAAAAATCTTTACTGCTTAATAAGGTGAAATATCATTGCAGAGCAGCTGAAGAAAAATGTTTTGTTTTCACTTCTTATGGTAATATAATGAGGTGAAAATGGTACTGACGTTTATTACTTCGCAGATTCGGGACATAAATGAACTATCAAGGCAGGAGGTAGACGAAGTTATTAATATGTGTGTCCGACAAGATTATGTTTCATCATCTGATGACATACACAAAAGGTATTCACTTGATACCTTTTGTTAGAGCTTAAATTACAAAGTTAGCCTCTAATCTATGAACTTAGATCTTGGGTTAGGTGCTAATTTAGTGTGGTATTGGATTTGACCAAATGATCTTTGTGTTGGAGTTTCTTATTCGAAATAGTTATGTGGTTGTACATGTTGTTTTCGAGCGCAAGTTAAAGTTTAAATATTGTTGTTAGACACTTACCTATGAGCAGAAGCTTTTTGGTCTCGTGGTTATTTAAAGGTCTTCTTTCTTCTTTTTTTTTATGTTGACTTTATGAGGAAACAAGTATATGCTAATTTTGTCTTTGGTAACAGATCTATCATTTGCCAATTGTAATTTTATGAATTTCTTGAGAATGATCTCTGAGCATCATTCCTGCAGGTTTGAATGATGTCAAAGCACTACAAAATCTGGTTTGGTATCCCTAATTATCTGTATCGTCTTCAAGATATTTTATAGAAAAAAAAAAACAAATGAACTACTTTTGTTTTTCAATTAACCTGGGCTGCCACCTTTAAGGTGAATGTTTTGCTTTTGCTTACTCATGCCAATAGATCTGTGTTATTTAATGGCTAGTTGCATTGTTGGTTTAGATTTTCAATAAGTTGAATGAACTCATTGGGTATCTATCTCAAGGGAATCTATATATTCTCTCATGCTTCTCTCAGATAGAGTGTTGTAATAGATGACTGCACTGGTCCTTATTGATTAATTATGGTTCAAATTCTTTGAAGCACATATATGATGAGGAGAAAGGCTGTTTGGTGTTTGGTAAACACTTGGTTATTTAGAATTATTTAGTGTTCCATA
>WYDK02000014.1:4623767-4642768 GCA_009867345.2 Toxicodendron radicans
CAAGTATAATTAGAGTGAGAAAATAATGAGAGAGTTAAGAAAGAGATCCATTGATTCTACCCATTTGGTAAAGAGATTAATCATATATGGACCTACACAAATGAGACTCGGCAAATTCATTGCATATTATTTTCCCTGTTATTGTCTAAGAGAAGAGAACCCCAAAACCAAAACCCACCATTTGAATATGGGTCCCCTCCCCCTCCCAGGCTGAATAACATTTTGACCCCCCCACCTCTAATGTAATTTAATCTTACCCTTGTTCCCAAAACACCCCCATGTCCACCTCTTTTCTATTTGACTAGCTTTGATCATAAAAGTTATAGTTATACCCTTATTTTCATTATTAAAATTTTACTAATTTCTCATAAATTTATGATTTTGGATGAGCTTTTACGATTAATTTTTTATGTCCGATGATTTTTTAATTTTTTTTTCATAAAATTTTAATTAATTAATTTTAAAAATGTTTATTCTTCTGATAATGAAAATAAGGGTATAACTTGAATTTTGGTGGTCAAAGCTGATCAAATAGAAAATAAGATCCACAAATACTAACTTTACTTTGGGGGTAACATTGGGTGTTTCTTAAACCAAAAGGGAAAAATTGTGGTTTTGCAATAGGTTGGGGTAAAAATTTATTCAGCCTCATTTCTTACCAAGTCAAATCCAAAAATTTGATCTTCTCTGTCTCTCTCTGATAAACCTTATTTGACCAATGAAAAATCAGCTCCAATGTCTCGTGTTTGACTCTAAATGCACAGTTGCTCTGAATTTGGCCTCAATAAATGGGATTTTAATTATTGATATTTAGTGGGTGTCTGTAGTTCTGAAAACATCTTTAACAAATTTCTTAACCGTCCAATTAATATGATGGATTCTGATTGGATTGATTGTAACTTGCCATCTATTATGATGCTGATTATCAAAATGTAATTGTGGCAAATGGTATGGTAAAAATCAAAAGAAAAAAGATACTATAAAGTAAGTTGATTAGTAGAGATGGATTTCCAAATCCCAAAGTCTTGCTGTCCATATCCATACTTAGGAAAAATTTTAGCAACCAAGGATTAGTGATGGCTAAATACAATTAATCATACAGCTTATGTCACCTACCTGTCACTTGCTCCACTTGTTCTGCTAATCCCTTTTTGTCCCACTCACATTTAAACAATAAACAATTTATCATTCATCTGTTAAAAAGTTAAATCCACCTCAATTATACCACTCACCATGCCCCCTTTTATGTTATGTGAATAAATAATATAATCCTATCACTAGATGATTTGATGTAAAAAAAAAATAAAAGTGGATCTAATTCTCATAATTGTTCATACGCGTGAGATTTAAGAATATATGATATTTCGAGTTTGAGTTCTCAGACTTTTATATGACTCTTAATAAGATAATCATTGAAAGATTTACTAGATCGTTAACTTTAAAACTTCAGAGATTAGTTGAGGTCTATACAAATTGATCCAGACACCCTGATGATTAAAGTTAAAAAAAAATAATATAAACTAAATGATGTCATTTCCATTTAATCAATTTGAAGGTTTATTCCAAGTTACATGAATCTATGAACTACAACATGTATTAGACTGATTAGTGATTATTATTCTAGTTACATCTACATGGGTCTCCATACTTTTAACCAAAAAAATAAAATAAAAAAATTTGTGCAAATGTTAACATCTCCTATCTTTATTTTGAAGAATATGTCACATATCGACTATATATATATAAAAAAAATCATTAAATTTACAATAAGTAATCCCTTGATTAGTATTTTGATCATATTATAAGAAAAGAAAATGAAAGCCGAGTAGAGTACACGGTGGTACGTGGAAAGCAAAGGAAAGAAGAATAGAAAATGAAATGGAATAAGCGAAGTTTGAAGGTAAGATACATTGCATGTGTGAGAGTGGCGTCAGTTAATGTATCTTGCAAAAATTCTCAACACGACAACAACTCCGCTCCCTTTTTTATTTTTTATTCTCTCTCTTCTTCTACCTTCATATAAGTTTATCAGCTTCTGTGTTCTCTTGGTCAAGCCATATCTACTCTTTATTCCATAACCATTTTTTTTCTTCCTTTTTTTCCCTACTCGTTTAGGGTTATAGAGAGTTTCTCTTCTGCAAACCACACCCAGATCGCTCTTTTTCTTGTCAATGCATTCAAGTTTTTTCGGGTTATTCTATCTCGTCTGCGTCCTCGTATTGTCCTTTTTTCTTGCAAGTTTTTCTCTCTGTGGAGGCTTTTTCTTTCAAAGTGTTCAGTCATGCCTGCTCTCGTTAACTACAGTGGTATGTTTCTTCGAGACCCGTTTATGCGTTTGTTAATGATTTTGGATAAATTAAGTCGGATATCATATATGTTATACTTCATCTGCAAATATGAATTGCTAGCTTTGTGTTGGTGAAAATTAATTTAGGGATCGCTTATGTTAGGAATTAGGTGGTATTTATAGGATTTAGTTTTGTTCAATCAAATTTGGTACAGTTTATAAGTTTGAAACTTTCTTTAGGCTTGTAGATCTTTGAATGGTTTTCGTTTTCACATGGAAAGTTTTGTAAAGCTCAGATTTTTTTTTTTTCGGTTTTATTTTGGATTTTCGTGTAAGATATGTTAAAGTTAGAGCCTTTTAGCTTATTGAATTGTTGTTAATGGTATTTACAGGAGATGATGAATTGCGTTCCGGAGGATGTTTGTTCTCCATTGGTTCTTATGTGGATGCGTACTGCCCTCCCCGTAAAAGGGCTCGCATCAGTGCTCAATTTGGGTTCAGTGAAAGGGAGTTTGAGTGGGAAAATCAACCTTCACTCGATGTTCTTCCCGATGAATGCCTTTTTGAGATCTGTAGACGCCTTCCTGGTGGTAAAGAAAGGAGTTCCGCAGCTTGTGTGTCCAAGCGGTGGCTTATGTTGTTGAGCACAATCCGCAAGGCTGAAATTTGTCAGAACGAAAGCAATTTGGTGTTGCAAGACAAGGAGGGAGCTGCGTCAGTTTCTGATGATGTTGAAATGATCGCCTCTAATGAAGAGGGTGATGGGTTTCTTAGTAGATGCTTGGAGGGAAAGAAAGCTACAGATATGAGACTTGCTGCAATTGCTGTTGGAACAAGTGGCCATGGGGGGCTTGGAAAGCTTTCGATCCGGGGAAGCAACTATATTCGTGGAGTCACCAACTTTGGTTTATCAGCAATAGCCCGTGGTTGCCCATCTCTCAGATCTCTTTCCTTGTGGAATGTTCCATCTGTTGGGGATGAAGGTCTTTTAGAGATAGCAAAAGAATGCCAATTGTTGGAAAAGCTAGAACTTTGCCAATGCCCTTCAATTACCAACAAGGGTTTGATTGCAATTGCACAGAGCTGCCCTAATTTGACTACTCTGAACCTTGAATCTTGTTCAAAGATTGGCAATGAGGGTCTGCAAGCTATTGGGAAATTTTGCTCCAATCTACAAAGCATCTCTATCAAGGACTGCCCTCTGGTCAGGGATCAAGGAATATCTAGCATGTTGTCTTCAACTTCTTCTGTCCTCACTAGAGTCAAGCTTCAGGCCTTGAAAATCACAGATTTTTCTCTGGCGGTCATTGGGCACTATGGCAAGGCTGTTACTAATCTTGTCCTCAGTGGTCTGCAACATGTGAGTGAGAAGGGCTTTTGGGTAATGGGTAATGCTCAAGGTTTGCAGAAATTGGTTTCTTTGACTATTGCTTCCTGTGGGGGCATAACAGATGTGAGTCTTGAAGCCATAGGAAAGGGCTGTTCAAACCTGAAGCAGATGTGCCTCCGTAGGTGCTTTTTTGTCTCAGACAATGGATTGGTAGCTTTTGCTAAGGCTGCAGGGTCTCTTGAGAGCCTTCAATTGGAGGAGTGTAACAGGGTTAGCCAATCAGGTATAGCTGGTGTCCTATCCGACTGTGCAACAAAGCTGAAGTCACTTACCCTAGTGAAGTGCATGGGAATTAAGGAAATGGCAATGGAAATCCCTATGCCTGTTCCTTGCAATTCTCTGCGATCTTTATGCATACGAAACTGCTCAGGATTTGGAAATGCTAGCCTGGTCATGCTGGGGAAATTGTGCCCTCAGCTTCAGCATGTAGACCTTAGTGGACTATGTGGGATAACAGATCTCGGAATTCTCCCTCTTCTGGACAGCTGTGAAGCGGGACTTGTTAAGCTGAATCTTAGCGGGTGCTTGAATTTGACAGATGAAGTAGTTTCGGCCTTGGCCAGGCTACACGGTGAAACTCTCGAATTATTGTGTCTTGACGGTTGCAGGAAGGTTACAGATGCAAGTTTGGTGGCAATTGCAGACAACTGTATGTTTCTCAGTGATCTCGATGTGTCAAAGTGTGCAATCACTGATTCTGGCGTTGCCATCCTATCTCATGCAGAGAAGCTCAATTTGCAAGTCCTTTCCTTGTCAGGTTGCTCTGAAGTATCAAACAAGTGCATGCCTTCCCTGAAAAAATTGGGCAAGACTCTAGTGGGATTGAATATCCAAAACTGCAACTCAATTAACAGCAGCATAGTTGCACGACTTGTGGAAAGTTTGTGGAGATGTGATATCCTCTCCTAATTTGGGATGGAAATAGAATGTCCTTTCCCTATAAATCAAAGAAGTGATCAAAGAAACTAGAGGGAGGACTAGAAGTTCATTATGGTTGAGTACAGTAATAGAATTTTACAGACAGTTTACATGGTAGCAGAATTCAGCATAGTTTTTTGGCTCATCAGTGGTGGGCCTGCAGGTAGTAATCAAGCGGCTTAGTTGTTTTCCAGGGGACTTTGGCCGGTCACTACATCCTTTTTTTGCTGGCTTTCTTTGCATGCGAAAGCTTGTTGGACTGTTTAGCTCCCTCTGATGGGAGGCTGCCTCATTGATGGCCATGGTTCCCAGAGAATACAGTTACCAAGTCGTGGTTTTAGATTTCCTCTTGTGGGTACTAGATCTCTTATCCTACCAAGTCATGGTTCCTGTTTACTGGACATTTTGCCCGGTGTTTTAGCTGCAATCATACATTCCTGTAATGGCATGTTTGGGTTAGCTTTCTTCATTTTCAGCCTGATGAAGTCTGTTGTTTGAATCAGTCCATGGTAGTTTCAGATGTCCTTTTTAAAGGGTTGGGATCTTGAGTCCTATTGTGTTTGGTTTGGTTTGCTTTGTCAGTTCTATGTCTGGGGTGCCTTAGATTTGTGGGCTTGGTGGTGGCAGTTCCTTATGGGTCTGACATAACAACCTTGTTTTTGGTTGTTTTTTTTTGTAACCAAGTCTAAAGTTTTCCGGCATCTCGTGAATATGAGTTGTACAAGGCAAATATTTTGTTTATCAGTAATGAAAATAATATTTGGTGTGATATAATTCTCAAATGACTGGTGTCATCGTTACATTGGCTTAGCAGTCACCTCTTCTTTGAAGAAGAAGCCTAAAGATATAAATAGATATTTGTTACGGAAGGAAATTTGTATTTCCCAATCAATTAATCCTCTTTTTCTCTGAAATCTAACATTCCTAGCAAACATTTCAGTGTTGCGGAAGAAATTTGCGGATGAGTAGAATGAATTTGATCAGCTTCTGAGGCATAAGCAGCATTTTAGACGTTGGCCTTGAAAGGGAAGGTGTATGGTGGTAGATCTGGCAGTTTGAGTTGAACGATAATTTAGCACTGAATTTGGAAATGCCAATGAATCCTTTATTTTTTTATGATTTACGATCAACCTTGACAAACCCTGTCCTTCTCCATATTGTAAACAGTTGTTTTCCACGCTTTGGACATTAACTGAACCTGGCACTTGCATAAAAAGCCTCTGAATTGTATCTGTGTGAAGATTGGCTCTTCTGATGTAAGATATGGCACTTGGTTATATAAACTTTTAACACATGCCATGCCATTACTTCTGCTGTTTTTCTTTCTTCTTTTTTAAGGCATGAATATATTGTAGTGACCATGACTTCTCAAGTGAGTTCAATCCCTTTTTCAAAAAACCAAAAAAAAGAAAAAAAAAAGTTGTGAATATCCTCTATCTCTTTTCTTGACCTCATGCTCAAGGAAGAAAAAGTCCTGATTTCTGTTTTTACTGAACAAAGATTCCCGCAGGACTTGAAAAATCAAAAGCCACTGCCATGACATGACTGTATGAGTATTGAAAGTAAGTAATGAATGCATTAATAAAACAACATAAAAAAACCAAGTTCACTGAGCAAAAAAGGTCAGAGCGTTATCCATGATGACAAAAAAGGGTCTGTATTCTGTACTGCTTCATTTTCTTTTAAATTTTTGGGCAGATAATGAAAACAAGTCGGAATTTGTACTCCAAAAGAAAAAGTGAAGTTAACTTGCAAAAGATGAAAAACTGTAACTTGAGTCAAATCCACACTGAAAAATTGAACTGAGAGTTACTATTTCCTGAAAAGAAATTTCAGTAGGAAGACATTCAATTGGGACCCTTGAGCTGACTTGTACTGTATTTGTTTTTTGAACAAAGCACCGCCATCATGTGCAAGATGCTCTCTTGGTAACAGACACCGCCACTCTTCAATATATTCCCATATCTCATCTCTTCCTTTACAAGTAAACTCCAAACAATTCTGCAGCAAAAGTATCTATATGCATGTTTTTTCTCTTTTCTGCTCACAGACAACACAAATGGCTTCATCAAGACACTACCAAATCGGCATACAGAAAAGAGTCGTCGTGATGCTCATCATTGCTATCATAATGTTTTCTTCCGAATCAGGTAAAAAGAGAAGCTCCATCACCCACTATAGTTTTGACACTGCATGGCTAAAAAAATCTCATGAAAAAGAAAGTTAAAAACTGGGTTTTTTTTTTCCTTGCATTTTATGTCATCATTATGAAAGCATTTTATGTTTTGGCAGCTGGGTCACGGTATTTAAGAGGAAGTGAAGGTGAGAAGGAGAAGCAAATGAAAAAGGTATTGGGTTCAAGACCTCCAGAGTGTGTGAACAAGTGCTTGAATTGTAAACCATGTGTGGCCGCTTTAGTTGTTCCTCCCCACCCTAAAAGCCGATTGAGAGCACCATCTGAAGAAGACGAAAACTATTATCTGCTCTCATGGAAATGCAGATGTGGGAACAAGCTGTTTCATCCTTGAGACCACCTATTAGATTACATTGTCTTTATATATATATATATATATAAATGCACTTTTCTATGTACAGGTTGCTAGCTAGCTAGCTAGCTAGGGTTAAGACTTTAGAGACTATTTGGATTCTCATTATCATTTTGATGAACAGAATATAGGGAAGCCCTTTCTTGCCAACCAAGCTTCTGTCTTTAACAATTCTTGAGTGAATTATTTGGTGTGCATTTATATCAATTATGTGTGTTTTCCATAGTGTATATGCACATAATGGTGTGATGAAAGCCACAAATATTTGAATTTACCTGTATTTTATTTTACATGTTGATTACAAAGTGAAGTGGAACCAACTTTTACAACCAAGTGATTGTATAATTTTCTTTTAAAGGAAGAAGTTCCATCCGGAAAAGAAGAAAATCAGAAATAGTTGTTTTATCATGATTTTTTATCTCTCTTCTTATTCTTCTTCTTTTCCTCAGTGGAAATAGAAAAATTAAAATAAAATTGAACAAGTTGCAATGGTGATGAAGGAAGTTAATTACCGTATGTTGTCCATAAAAAATACACATAAAATGGATTCCTGTCAAGTGTCCAAATCTCTCCGACATCATGTGCCAACAACATAAAAATTCACTCATTACTATGTCACGTGTCGCTCCCTCCAAGGTTCTCTTCATGTGTAAGATTACATTTTGATCCATTCACATGTTAAAAGTTGTTCCACACAATAAAAGAAATCACCTTGAAAACAATACAAAAATGTGGTTTTCTTCATTCCTAGGAGGTCGACTCGTGGACAAGAAATAACAATTTAGTTTATTTTAAATATATCAATAAAACTATAGTGGATGTAGGCTTTACACTTATGCCTCCGAACCACTCTAAAAATCTCTCTTGTCGATCTTGTCTTTATTTTATACGCTCTCATTATTTTCTTATTGTTATCATAAACACTCTGAAAAAGCTTCGCGTGTGGATTCATTGCGATCCTCACGTGCTCAATTCGTTGGTGTAAAAGCAAGTGTTAACAATTAGAATGAGGGCGCAACAAATTCGCTTCCGGCTGTGGAAGGAAGAAATTGGCAACGAGGAAGGTAAAAACTTTCTTCTCTTTTCATTTATAATTTTTCCGTTTGCATGTTTCAAATGTAGGGGAAGAAGCCGACGAACAGGAAGTTGTCGAGCTTAAACAATTTTCGGAAGCTAGCCATGCAAATAAACCAGTGAATTGGCAAAAAGAATTTCATCAGATGGCATATAACCTGGCAATCTGAAACTAGAGGTTAACGATCAGAAGCCGACGGTGCAATCAAAATCTGGTGGTTCGCGATCTGAAACTAGTGGATCACAATCAAACGCTGGCGTTCCATGATATGAGTTTGGTGATTCATGATCAAAACGCCAGCAATGTAGACAAGTTTTGGTGGTCCACTATCAAGCGTTGGCGACCACGAACTGAAACTGCTGGATCACGAACAAATTCTGCTGAATCACGAACAAGTTCTGGTGATTCTTTGTGATTCACGATCATGTTTTGGTGTTCCACAATCTGAGTTGGCAATTCATGAGCAGATTCAGGCAACATCGATCAAAAGCTGGCAATTTGCGAACTAAAACTGGTTGTGACTCGAGCATATGCCAGCAGCAGTGATCAAAAGCTGGCAAGTGGCGAACTAAAACTGGCCATGGAAAGTCACGTATATGAGTTGAAGTTGGCAGCCATGTGATCAGATTTTGGCGTATGTGAGCTGAAGCTGGTAGCCATGCGATCAAATTCCTGCATATGTGAACTAAAGCTGGCAGCCATGCAATCAGATTCTGACGTATGTGAGCTGAAGTTTTTAGCAATGCGATCAAATTTTGACGATACGCGAACATAATCCAACGCCAAGATATTAATTTGGTGGTTCGCGATCACAAGCCTACGACGCGAGCAACATCCATCAACATGATCAGAATATAATGAACAAACACTGACAATAACGATCAGAGGCTAACATGAACATATTCTGGCAAACAAAGGGCATGAGTTTTTTAAGTCCAACCTCGGACACCAAAAACTGGGGGGTTATTGTTATCCATGAAAATTACACATAAAATGGATCCTTGTCACATGTCCAAATCTCTCCAATATTATGTGTCAGCCATATAAAAATTCACTCATTACTATGTCATGTGCTACTCCCTCCAAGGTTCTCTTCATGTGTAAGATTACAACTTGATTTTAAATTAGTATGACATTCATCCACATCTTAAAAGCTGCTCCACACAATAAAAGAAATCACCCTGAAAACAATATAAAATGGTGGTTTTCTTCATTCCTAGGAGGTCGACTCGGGGACAAGAAAATATATCAATAAAATTACAGTGGATGTAAGAGTTGCGCTTATGTCACTGAACCACTTTAAAAAACTCTCTTGTCGATCTTGTCTTTATTTTATATGCTCACATTTTTTTTTTTTTTTGCATATTGCTATCATAAACACTTTGGAAAAACTTCACTTATGGATTCATTGCGACCCTTATGTGCTCAATTCGTCGGTGTAAAAATGAGCGTTAACATTTACAAGGAGGGCTAGAACACCCGTTTATGGTTAGAAGCTATGTTTTATCCAACTCCAACAGCAAATTTGTTTTCGGCTGTGGAAGAAAGAAACTGGCAAAGAGGAAGGTAAAAACTTTCTTCTATTTTCATTTATCATTTGTTCGTTTGTATGTTTCAAGTGTAGGCAAAGAAGCCGATGAACAGAAAGCTAGCGAGCTTAAACAATTTTCAGAAGCTAACCATGCAAATAAACAAGCGAACTGGCAAAAAGAATTTCATTAGCTGGCAAACAAAATTTTAGAAGCAGGTGGCCAGAAAGAATTTTCAAAAATCAGGCAATCTGAAACTGGCTATTAACAATCAGAAGTCAATGACACAATCAAAATCTGGTGGTTCGAGATCTGAATCTGTTGGATCCCGATCAAACGCTGGCATTCCATGATTTGAGTTTGGCAATTCACAATCAAAACGTCGACGACACAAACAAGTTCTAGTGGTCTATGATAAGCTTTTGGTGGTCCACGATCAAGCGCTGGTGACCACGAACTAAAGCTATTGGATCACATACAAATTATGTTGAATCACGAACAGGTTCTAGTGATTCACGATCATGTTCTGGCGTTCCACGATATGAGTTGGTGATTCACAAGCAGATTCCAACAACAACGATCAAAAGCTGGCAAGTCGCAAACTAAAATTGGCCATGGCCAGTCGCGAATGTGAACTGAAGCTGGCATCCATGCTATCAGATTCCGGCATATGTGAGCTGAAGTTGGTAGCCATGCGATCAGATTCCAACGTACGTGAGCTAAAGCAGGTAGTCATGCGATTAGATTCTAGCGTACATGCGTTGAAGTTGGTAGCCATGCGATCAGATTTCAGCGAATGTTAGCTAAAGCTGGCAGTAATGTGATAAAATTCTGGCGATACGCGAACATAATCTAGCGCCACGATCTAAATCTGGCGGTTTGCGATCACAAGTCAGCGATGTGAGCATCGTCCAGCAACATGATCAGAATCTAATGAACAACACTGGCAATAACGATCAGAGGCTAACGTGAACAGATTCTGACAAACAGAGGACATGAGTTTTTGAAGTCTGACCTCGAACACTAAAAAACTGGGGGTTATTATTATCTATGAAAAATATACATAAAATTGATCCCTACCACGTGTCCAAATCTCTCCAACATTATGTGTCAGCCACATAAATATTCACTCATTACTATGTCATGTGTCACTCACTCCAAGGTTTTCTTCATGTGTAAGATTACAGCTTGATTTTAAGCTAGGATGACATCCATCCACATGTTAAAAGCTGCTCCACACAATAAAAGAAATCACCCTGAAAGCAACATTAAAGAGTGGTTTTCTTCATTCCTATGAGGTCGATTCAAGAAATAACAGTTTAGTTTTTTGTAAATATATCAATAAAACTATAGTGGATGTAAGAATTGCGCTTATGCCTCTGAACCACTTTAAAAATCTCTTTTGTCGATCTTGTTTTTATTTTATACGCTCCAATTATTTGCTTATTGCTATCATAAAAACTCCGAAAAAGCTTCACGTGTGGATTTATTGCGATCCTCACGTGCTCAATTCGTTGGCGTAAAGACGAGCATTAACATTGTAAATAATAAGGGAAATGATGTTGGTGAGAAGTGTAAACATATAACAACATTGTGACTTGCTAATGCAACTAATCCCCAGGGTTTTGATGTTAACGATTGGGTAAACCCTCCAGTGGCAACCACCATTAAGGATCATGGGAGAGTCTGAGGACTCAAACTCAAGAGACCGTATAAACTTAGATTCTCCTTTACTCTTTACCCCACCTCTATTAGGGATCGTAGAGACTTAAACTCAGGAGACTATCTAAAATTAGATTCTCCTTTGTTCTTTTACCATCAAGTTATTTAGTGATGGTTAAATAATGCCTCTCTTTTAGTCTTTACTCAGTTTTCTTCCCCAATCTTTTAATCATAATTATGTAAATGATAAGAACATGTTTATACTGTTTAAACTTAAAGTTAGACATTTGATTTCACAATTGGCGGAAAATTTCTTTATTTTTATTAAATGGATAAATGCCCCAAAAAATCATCTATTTATACAAACAGCCCTACTTCGGCCTAAATTAATTTGATAGAAGCCATATTGAAACCCAACAACAAAAAATCTCATACCATTGGAAAGAAGGCAAGGGCAGATCAAACAAGTGGCAAGTACATTGCATGGCATTTTTCATATTGCTATTGGTAAATATGATAATTACATTGCATTATTTCCCTATTAATCTTAAACTATGTGAGGCATGAAAATGTGATTTTCCACAACAATTGCCCTTAAAATACAAAATAGACAGGTCTCCCCAGAGGACTTGGCCATTATTGGTATACATACTACAAAGAAACAATATGGTCATATCTGATAAAGGAGACCGTCGACTTTAAAACAAATTCACACACGAAACACATATAAATACTACAACGATGTTCATTTTGAGGAATGAGGACTTCCTTGGGATTGTCTGCTAACAGATTTGCGGCACTCCCACACCAAAGGATCAGCAAGTCTTTGTTCTAAGCTGACTGGAACCCTCAGGTTTCCAAATGATATTTTCTAGGTTAGAACATAGATTCTTGTAGAACTGCAAAACAGGCACATGAAAGTTGTCATTTACATCAATAGCCTTATGCTCCTTATCATGATAACTCAAACGTTTTTACTTCAAGAAGATGATTCTTAAACATTAATTTGTATAACATAAGACAATTTATCTGAATGTCACACAAGCAAATTTCAAGTTATCGATGATCCAATATATACAGTAGCAGTTAATGATTCCTATAACCAAGAAATATTTTATGCATATGTTTGATCCATCTAATAATTGTTTTCTGTAACACTGAACAAAAAATTTCAACAACCCACAAGTTTATAAGAACTAATATGCACTAACCTTGTGATATTCAAGAGTATCTCCAGCAGCCTTCCGAACATCAACCATGAAAAGGGATGGTGCAACTTCAAAAACCTAATATTGAAAAACAACTTAGAGGAAGTAATAAAAATGGAACAGCAGAAACCAAAATCTAGGAACTTACCTCCAGGACGACAGCAAATTGTCCAACGTTACCAGCAGATACTCCTTCCAATCTTATCTGTGGGTATTTCAAAAATAAAAATAATAAGAAAAGAATATGAAGATTCTTCAATACATAAAGCATGAGCCCTAATAAAGCAAATAATCTCAGTGACCCTAGTTAAATATACTTGCAGATATAGAAAAACTAAAAGTTACTTAGACTTTTTAACTTTCCATTTCATCCTTTCCAATTATTTTATTATTTGACAAAGTTGCAGTGTATATCTTTCGTCATTTGTCTGTGCTCATTTTGTGAAACATTGGTTTGAAAAATTGACCAATCATTATATGATTCTATTTGTTAACAAATTAACATTAAATAGTAAACAGAAGAGTAACACAATCCTCACAAAATTTACCCCAAGTTCTACATTTCAAATGATGTGACACTGACTTAAGACATGTCCACCTTATTTGCAAAAATATTCTATCCTTACATGTCAGTCATATACAAATCCACATCATAAGGAATACAAAAATAGGAGAAAGAATTTGTAATAGCATCATTCTAAATACAATCTTCAAACGACAGATTATATCTCAACATTTCAGTGCCAAAGTAAAGACATAAGAAACTGATAAAAGAACAATTACATGACATTTTAAGTACATATTACAAGCCATACCTTGTAATTACGAGAATGAACCTTGAGACTCAAAGATTCTGCAACAGCTTCAATGTTTGAAATTATAATGTTTGCTGGTTGGCGTGATACAAAACGAGTTTGCCGTTTAACATAATCCTGAGAGAAGTGCTTTTAAGATTTTCATTTTTAATATTCAAACCACCGGATCCAAACACATTCCACAAAAGAAATCAAAGAAAAAATAAAAGCAATATTTGAGGTTCAGTATTGCAACATCAGTATTGCTGGAAATCACCTGCAGCAGTACCATATTAATAGAGACTGGAAATTACTAGTAGAGCATTAAAATTCTTTTCCAAGTCAGATCAAAATACTTTTGGCCTATTAGTTCCTGTAACTGTCATCTTCTTTTACTAATTATCCATTATATTAACATTCAGAAAATATATATGTTAGCCATACATATTTCACAATCTCCTGGCCAATACATCTATCTATATGTAGTTCTAAGTTAGATTAACCTGGAGACATTTCATTTTAAGACCTCGTTAAGATTCACATGTTTTGGCAACCAGAAACCACAATTAGGTAAAATAATGCAATAGATCAAATGTCAGAATCACTACTACAACCCATAATAGTAGGCTAAAAAATAGACAAGGACTTAATTTAAGACACATCTAGCAGCAGAAATACTGGACACAGGACTATATCACTGCACCTGTCGCCGGTCAAACAATGCTGCTAGATTCAACCCCTGGGATAGTGTAATCATCTCAAATGCATTCATTACCAGAGGACCCCCCTCTTTATTTTCTGACTGCTCAGCCACATAACCTTCCTGCAAAATAGCAAATTTTGCAAGCTTAAGTCAAATTGGAGTTCAAGAATAACAAAGCACCGGCTAAAAGGGTAATCAAACTTACTAAACTCAAGTAACAACCCTTAATATCTAATGTTGATGTCGTGAACATGCAGAACTGTCATCTTGCACTAGAGAAGCTATTCTACTCAAACAAGAAAAACAAGCATAAATGAAACAAAAATGAACAACAGCCAACCTCAATGTCATCAAAAACTGCACGAACATCATCCAAATTCACTTCTTCTTCTTCTCTATGTTTGACAGGCAAATAGTTTTTCCAAAACCATGGATCTTTTCTAATCCCTTCAATCTGAATACGCTGCGTTATGAAAACAGTCACAGTTAAGGAAACATGCAGACGAAAAATATTTTAAAGTTCACTCTAGTCACCCCACCCACTAATGCCCATGACACATGAATTAAATTATAATGAAATTAATACATCAATGAATTGATATGATAACTAATATGGAACTTATAAAACCAAAAATAAAGGTTTGAGACCACATAGTTCAAATTCTATAATGATTTCTGAAAAACACTTTACTAAACTAAGACAAAGTATATGAAAGTTTAGTTTTCTTATTTTTCATTCTCACACATTAACTATGTATATGTGATAACACACAGAAAGTACTTGTACTATTAATACCATATCACCATATCACCATTCCAACAAGTCCTTGGTTTGTGTCAATTTCTTCAACATACTCTATAATAATAAAATAAAATTACAGAAAAGTAAAAAACAGCAGCACCATAGGATGAACAAACAATAGTCTTCTAGTACATTAACCAGTACACTGAAGCTTCTAAGCCAATTTAATGTGCAAACTTCACATTAACTATGAAGGTTCAACTTTTTTGATGTAATTTGCTTCTACATGCTCACTTTTTTTATATTCTTGAATTTAAAATCAAATTAAACAAGTTCATATCAGGCCATATTATTTGAAAGTAAATCACTCTATTTATCTATGTATTTATTATTATTATTTTGATATTATAACAAACTTTATTTAATCTAATTGAAGTGGATCTATTTTTACTGAAACATCAAGCACCATATCCCTAAGTGGATCAGAGTTCAGCATCTCGGAATAAAGAATTATTGTCAAAGAGAAAGTTACAGCTAATTTTAATTCATATCTATGCAGTACTTGGCACTTGATGTCCTTCCAACAGTAAGGCAACTATCTAAGGTATAGCAATAGCAGTACACAAATATTGAACATTTCTAAAGTCAATGTGGTGAAACAAAATACTCACAGTTTTGGGATTTGGATCAAGTATCTTATGGATCAATGACTTTGCCCCAGATGAAAACCAAAATGGGCAAGAATATTCTGCAGCATTTATCTACACATCACCCAAAAGAACAGTTACAAGTTTCCCAATCATAATGAAGCAGTAGAAAAAGATTGTGTGATACTAATTTAATCGAACAAGGAAGGTTCAGTTTGCCTGCAGGGGGAACAAAAGATTGGACAGGAATTTTTGCAGTTTATGTCCCTCGACATTAATTGTGATAGGAAAAATGCATAATATCAGTGTGTAAATTAGATGCATATCTGAGACAATCTCTAAAACATAAAAGAGATTTGTTAACATATACCTTTAAGGGCACATGATAAGGATACAAAAAGACAAAGTTTTATTGTTCGAATGCATGGGAAAATGTGTCTTCTTGTCATTTTGCAAATAAAGTATATTGTTTCTACTAAGTAATTGTTTCTTTGCAGACTTAACATGTCTCTTAGTGCTCATGTCACCAATGGCAACAATAAAATGAGATACAACTTAAAAAAAAATAAAAAAAAAGAGGGACGAATCTAACAAGTATAACTATGGACACAAACGAAGTGTTGATCACAGCTAAACAAAACAAGAAGAGGCAAATATGAATGCACTTGCCAGACTAGTGAAAGGGGTATCCAAAAGCTGTTCACTCCTTCCCGTGGAGTTATTTGGTAATTGATAGTTCATTCATATTTGTGAAAGCAAATTGATACCAGCTAACCTTATGGTACAAGGTCGGAATGTCTGTCTCTTCAAATGGAAGATATCCAGCCATCAGAACAAACAGGATTACCCCACACGACCACACATCAGCAGCAGCACCGTCATAACCTTTGTGGCCGAGGACCTATCGGCAATTATTTAATATAAGAAATTCAAGAAATAATTAAGCATGTTACTATTTTCAACTCAGAAAGAAATTATAAAGAAACTTCTTTCATGTTTAAACTAAATGAAGTAATTGAAAAATATATTACTCTCAACAAACAAGGAAGCCATAGGATTTCGCAAATTTCTATTGGCATTCTACTATAAACTGGTGCAACAAGATTTATTACTAAACAATAGTAATCTATTGCTATTATAAGAAGATCCTGAATGGCTGAATCTCAGCAATAAAAATCTAGAAGTCTAAAATGTAAGATGACAGCATAGATGATGAACACACTGAGCAAAATCAAATTAGCAAAATTGTACACATATACAAGAAAGTCCATGGAGCAGCAAAACATGGGAAACAATATCACACTTACTACAAACTATTGAAATTTTTTATTGAGAGAGTACCTCAGGGGCAACATAATTTGGGGTTCCACAAGTTGTGTGAAGAAGTTCAATCCCCTGTTCATGATAAGCAAACCATGAGAGAGTGTAAGAGAGAGACACAAATTTCTTGTTAAACAAAAACATAAAGTGAGGCAAAAGTAAAATAAATAATTAAAAGCAAGACTCTTGCGCATCCAAAGGCAAACAGAATGAAATCATTCTTACTTGTTGGGGCAATGCACTCAATCCAAAGTCAGAAACCTTCAAATTTCCATAAGAATCAAGAAGAAGATTTTCAGGCTATACATTACAAGGAAGAAAGAATTAATAGTCATGAATAAGGGCCGAATCCTAATGTCAATAAGTCATATTTGCTGAAAGGAATTCAGTGACAAATATCTGCCACTCTGTGCACCTTTAGATCTCTGTGGTACACACCCTTACTGTGACAATGTGCAACTGCATCTATAAGCTGTTGAAAGTATCGCCTACAATCATTTTCAGAAAGTCTTCCTCGGTGAACCTGCACATCCAAGTCCAATATAAAGACAGATTATTTTTAAAAGGAAAAAAAATAATTGAAGTTTTCGAAAGAATATTACACCAGAGATCTCTGCAATCAAATGCAAACAAAAATAGAAAAAACTCTTTGAAATTCTCCACTTGAGTAAGAAAACAGATCTGAGCACTCTACATGCAACAAGAAAACAATAGACTTACAATTTCATCGAAGAGCTCTCCTCCTGTCACAAACTCAAGTATAATATATATCTTTGTCCGGCTTGCCAAAACCTAGAATTCGTACAAGAATGAGGGGGAAAATAAGAAGCATGTCAACAATGACAAATATCCACCAAATATGGATCAGTAAATTAATGAGGTAAAACATGAAGTTTTCAAGCATACCTCGTGCAACCTAACTATGTTTGGGTGCCTGATGATCTTCATAATGGATATCTCTCTCTTAATCTGAAACCCAACCAAAAAAAAAAAAGTTAACCCAAATTATTGCTACCTAAAAAGATGGAAAACAAATCAAACCAAAAGCTATATATTTCTTGCATTATTGAACTTAAATACTTTGATTGAGCCAATAGTGAACATGAATCAACGGCCAAAATAATTGACAATATACAAAGCAATATAAATTAATGAATAGACAAATTTTTTTAGTGCTTGTAAACCTTAAACCTCTCCAGTAAATTTTATTGCTAAAGCATACATATCCTATTACTACTATAAAAGTTCCAATTAATATGTAAACTCAATTTCAATATAAATTAACTAGCCTATAAACACAGTTGAGGTGAAAGCCAATGTTGAAGCATAAGTTAGTGATTTCACAATCAATATACGAGAAATATAAATAAACAAAACTAAAATATATCCAACTCCAATTTGAACAAAAGCACAAGGTGATCAACTGAAACAAACCACGAGAAAGTTAATTGCATGATAATCCAATTAAAGAGCAGGAATAATTGAGTACCTGATCAACCATTCTATGCTTCAGAATAGCACTTTTAGCCAAAACTTTCATGGCTACACTCTCGCCTGTCTCTCTGTTCTGCGCAAACTTAACCTTGGCGAAGGTTCCTTCACCAATTGTTCGTCCAACTTCATACTTCCCCACCTTCCTCGTTCCTTTCCTCATGATTCCACCAAACTCACATTTCCCAGCAAAATACCCCCAATTTCGGTCAACTTCTTCACTACCTTCACCACAAACTTTAAAGTCCATCATAACATAAAAAAATCAACAAACTAGATTCAAAATATATTCATCCACCAAAAATACTTATAACAGATGAATAAAAAGAGGTTAACAATTAGGAAATAAAACAAGACAGCATGTCCACAAATGGTCTGTGTGGTTGCATAGAACACAGGCGAAATTTAATATAGTTTACATTTCGTCGAATTTCTCATCAATCAAACATCCGAATCGAAGAGAATTTACGCAATAGCATTTTCTTTTTGGAGAATATTCTCAGTTCTTACCGAAAATTTTGAGGTAATAAAGTTTGGTTAAATTGAACTTTCCGTAGTAGCTGCAGTGAGTTTCGTCAGCTCCGGCCTCCAGTAAGGTACCTGCTTAAAAGAGATCGATTTTTTTTTTTTTTTTTTGGCAGAGTGGTAGTATATAAAATTTTTTAAAACGAGTTACGTCTCACGTGATA
>WYDK02000014.1:4642868-4654371 GCA_009867345.2 Toxicodendron radicans
GATCGATTTTTTTTTTTTTTTTTTGGCAGAGTGGTAGTATATAAAATTTTTTAAAACGAGTTACGTCTCACGTGATACTATACGGTTATTTTATTATATTTAAAGAGTAAACGACTTTTTGCCACGCAAGGTTTACCTGAATGACCCTTTCCCACCCAAAAAGTTTCAAATTATCACTTTTCCACCCAAAGTTTATATTCCATTTACTACACATAATCACTTTCCGATTCGGTAGCCAACAGAGAGAAAAAATGGTCTAGGTTATTGGGGATTTTGAAGAGGGATGCTGATGAGTATTTTAGTAGTGGAAAGTTAGATTTTGATAGTCGAAAACTGATTTGGGAGGGGTGGTTGTTCGTTCTATAAATCGCTCAATTGTCGATGATTGATGGGGTTTGCAGAAGTAAAGTTTGAGGGGTTTTGATGAATGATGATCAGGGAAGAGAATAGTGATAGTGTGGGGTTACAAAAATGTCAGAATTTGTCAGTGATTGATCGGAATATAAACTTTGGGCGAAAAAGTGGTATTTTAAAATTTTTTGAATGGGGAAAGCCATTAAGGTAAACTTTGGTTGGGAAAAAGTTGTTTACTCTATATTTAATAAGAAAGAGAGTTTAATGAAGATGTAGATCAGAAACAGTGAATTATTATCATCATAATTCAACGTGATCACCAAGTTTAATCTGATTAACTTGTTTGATTTGTTGTATTTGGAGATGACGTGATGATAAAAATACATAATGATGTGTTATTGGCGTGTTAAGTTAGGTTTTCTACTACCATTAAAATGGCTATTTTTTTATTTAATTAATCAAATTTAAATTTATGAAGAAGGTTCCCCTAAATCCAAAGGTAACACACTCACACTACATCCTCAATATCCATAAACACCGTATTGTTTTGGAATTTTCTTTGGACTCATGACGTTTGTCAAAGAAAATAAAACGTGATACATGCAGGTGTGACAGCAGGTCAGTGTCGGAGCTGCATTTTATTTAATGGATTTGGGCTAAAAATAAATTTGGGTCCAGGCCCAATAAGGAATCCATTAGTTTTGGTCAAAAAATAATAATTTAAGTTATAAGTGAAACTAAGACAATAAGGAGGGTGATTGAGTATTTTGATTTGACAAACAAGTCTATTTTTTTTTTTTCAACTGAGGTATTCGGACTAGTTTACATGTACCTTAACTAATTTTGAAAAAAAATTTTCACATTAACATACCTCCGTGGCCAAGGATGTAGCCACCTAATAGAATATGGGTTAACTTGAACCCACTCAAAGTTTGAAATAAATTAAAATATGTTTATATTTTATAGTAATTGACAATTTTGAATCCACTGAAATTTATATTGTCCCCACAAAAATTGATATTAATTAACAATTTTTCACTTTTTTTTTTCTCTCTTCTTCGTTTCCTTTCATCTTCTCTCATACTTTCTTATTCCCTTGGTTGAATTATTCAATAAATACTACTCATTTGGATGCTCATTTTTTGGCATTTTGCTTAAAAATCTCTTTTATCTTTCTTAATCGATGAAATATCGTAATTCATGAGCTATATTTTATTGAGTTTAATAAATGAGTTTAAAATTGAAAGATGAAATTCTTAGATTTTGATGTGAGTTTTGATTTTATCTTTTTTATGTTGACGTATGGGTTAATTAGTTATTGTTCTAAGTTGAGTTTGATAAATTTTGATTAGTTATTGAGTTAATTTTGAATGAGTTTAAATAATTGATGAAACTCTAAGTTGTAGAGATTAGCCCATGTTAATTCTTGAATTTTGTGTGTTGACATGCGAATATGAGAAGAAAATATGTGACATTAATTCACATATCATCCTGACATGGAATGAGAACATGTGAATTATTTTTATTCCTAATTATGCTTAAACATGATTTCCTTTGCTTTATTGTTGAGATTGTATCATTATTTGTAATATCTTCTATCATTAGATAGTTATCACAGTTTTGTATAAAGAGGTTGTGTATTTACATACAATTCACAACAACTTAATACAAACAATTCACTTTAGTATTATTCTTCCCTCTCAAAGATATCTCTTGGACAAACTCTGACATTTTCAGTTGTCTCTCTTGCCCTCTCAAAAATATCGCTCAGGAATACTCATCTCTCGGGCATACTCTGGCTCTCTTTAATTGTCTTTCTTGCCCTCTCAATTCTAACATGATATTAGAGCTACATGTTTAAGACAATGATTAACTATTTATATAGATATATGCATGTCTAGGAAAATTTTGTCAACAAGACGATAAATGTCTAAGGAGGTTGAGGTTTAAGTGAGACCGCTTGTGACTCTTCCAGTGTTTCCTAGGAATTTTTCTGATCTATATTAAATCATTTTTAGCACTTACTACTATCTAGAGTTATTGAGTTGTTGTCCAACATCTTCCCTAGTGGCTCTTGTTATTCCCCCTTGGAGATAGTCCCTCAACGACGGTCCTCCCAGCTCACTTAACCTCCCATTTGGACAACTCACTACGTCTGTCTGACCATTGTGGCTCATTCCTCGCGTACTACTTATCAAACATCTAATGGAAAGCAACATTTGCATCTACTATGCAAGCTTGAAGGTTATGACTTAATGGCATGCAAATATGGGAAAAAAATATGTGACATTAATTCATATATCATCCGAACATGGAATAAGAATATGTGAATTATTCTAATTCCTAATTGTTATTGAATAGTTTACTATATATACTCATTAGCACTTAATTAAAAAATACTACACCCTAATATATATTTACACTACCTTACATTTACGCATATACCCTTAAACAAATATACACATAACTTTTATCACTCCCCCTCAAGCTGGAGCATATATATTTATCATGCCCAGCTTGTTACAAATATTGGTTACCCTTTTCCAACTATAGATTTAATAAAGAAATCGTAGTTGTTCCCCTGTTCTAACATGCTTAGCGACAATTAATTTCTATTCAAGTTTCTCTTGTACAAAATGACAATCAACTTCTATACGCTTTGTCCGCTCATGAAAAACTGGATTGTTGGCTATATGTATAGCTACTTGGTTGTCACACCACAAGTCCATAATCTCTGGATCACCAATTCCAACTTCTCTAAGAAGATATTTTGTCCATATAAGCTCACAAGTTAATTGTGTCATAGCTTGGTACTCAGATTCTGCACTTGATCTAGCTACAACATGTTGTTTCTTACTTTTCCAAGAAATAAGGTTCCTTCCAACTAAAACACATAATTCATTCACATAACGTCTGTCTACAAATGATCCTGCCCAATTTGCATCAGAAAATCCTTCTACTTTACTGTGACCATGATTACTATAAAGAATCTCACATCCATGAGCCCCATTGGGATATTGCAAAATATGAAGAAATTGCATCTCAATGTGGTGTCCTAGGAGATGACATAAACTGACTTACCACACTCACTGAGAAAACAATATCTAAATGAGTTACTTTAGATAATTCAACTTCCCAACTATCCGTCTATATCGCTCTGGATCATCAACACCTCTCCATCCTCAATATTTAATTTTACATAAGGGATCATAGGAGTATCACAAGGCGTGGCTCCAATTAAATCTGTTTCAATCAACAAATCTAACACATATTTACGTTGAGACAAAACAATCCCTCTCCTACTTCGAGACACCTTAACTCCCAAAAAATACTTTAAAAAGCCTAAGTCTTTCATGTGAAATTTGGAGGCCATAAAGTTTTTCAAACTATGAATGCCAACACCATCACTATCGGTGATTATAATATCATCAACATAAACAACAATGAGAAGAATACCCCATAACTATATTGCTTATCGAAGATAGAATTGTCATAAGTGCTTCTATGCAAACCAAATTCATTCACCACATCACTAAATCTCCAAAACCAAGCAAGTGGTTTCAAGCCATATAAAGATTTCCTTAGTTTGCATACCTTTCCAGACTCCCCCTGAGCAAAAAAACCCAGTGATTGCTTCATCTAAATAGGGGTGCAATCGAACCAAGTAGCTCGCAAGCTACTCGGGCTCTACTCGATTATTATCGAGTCAATCTCGAGTTCGAGTCCTGGTTCATGTTCGATTAATTTTTCGAGTCGAGTTCGAGTAGCATCGAACTCGACTCGATTTCATTCGCAAGCTTTTGAAACTCGCTTAATCCAGTTGAGCACAAATGATGCTCGGTATTCAATCGCCCGTTAGAGCTCGTGTATGTTCCTAAAAGAGTAAACAAATTTCATTATTCCAAAAGCCCTAACTAGTTGATAGCCTACCAAGCCCTTCATTAGTTCCGCCGTTTCTCTTAACAGAGTAACCTTGAATACCAGTAGAAGCCACCGCCACTGCTATCGCCGTCGATTTGACACCTTTTAGCTCTATACCTTTCAAAGATCTTTCAATCTGGGGTTCAAAGGCTTTACAATACTAATTTATTTTTTATTTGCTCTACACCTTTTAGCAGTTCTTGTTTTTTCTTTTTTAATTGGTTTCCTTTTGCAAATGCAATGTCATCTTGGCCCCTAAGATTAAGAGAAAGTTGGGTTTTGTTTCTACATATTAATATAATATTTAAAACCTTAGCATGATGGAACTGATGAAGGACCCCAAAGATTAATATGTAGAAGTTCAATAGGAACTGATTTTGCTTTTGTATTGTGTTTTTTTGATGTGTTTGATTTGTTGGGTTGTTGAATGTAGGATTGTTAAAATTGAGACTTGAATTGGGTAAACGTTGTGGAGTTGGAGTTGGTATTATCATTTAAAGGTGTTTTTTTTTTAAATTTCATGGTGGAGTTTGAGATGAATTTTGTTTATAAGGTTGTATTGAGAATGTTGGTAGATGGAATTTCCATTTGGGAATTTTTGGTTCTGTTTTATGACAAATTATTGAAGCTGTCAATGTTGGTTGGCTCTGTTTGTGCTTGTGAAAATAACGCAGTCATAAGTGGTCATTTGGGTCTTGCACTAAATCCTTTTAGCTTTATATTGGTCTGGTGATTATGCAATTCTTCAATAAATCAACTTGTGATCTCAGTCCTTATATAGAGAACAATACACAAGTTAATCTTAATCTTTTCTAGAGCTCTATCAATAAATTGTTAAAATGTCCTGGTTCTGGTTACTGGGCTTTCTTCCGTATCTTTTTCAACGTACTTGTTCGTATATGGCTCGATATCTTAATGGATTATGAGGTGCATTTGTATCCATTTCTCACTATTTTTTTCCTTAGGAAGCATGTGTCCTTTGCTCTCGAACATATGTTATTGAAAGATTAATGTTTAAGCCAAACTTCAGAGAGTAGGAATAAGAACACTTTATGCTTGTTTTGCCTTTCACATTTATCAGCTTTATGTCAAAATTTCCAGTATTTAGTACAAATATATTGTCATTTTCTTCTCTTCTTTTTGTCGTTCCATTATCTTCTTTATCATTCCAGACCTGCACACATTTTGCCTTTGCCATACCCAAAATTTGAAAATTCCCTACCTCTTGACTTTTATATTATTATATTAAATAGTAAAAGTAGGAATTATTTTGTTTGTGGAAAAACAAACCTCTTAACTTTAAAAAAGGTGAGATCATGAGATGAAAATGAAATAATTTTAAATGAAAAGTAAGGGGAATTGAATTGGGGTTATCAATGTAAAAAATGATAGGGATTATTATTCTAAAATGATATTTATGCAGTCTTTATATACAAGTCTTCATCTTTTCTTTACTTCTTTATTGCTTTATTTAATGTAATGGTGCTCATATTTTGATGTTTTTTTAGTGAATAAAATCTCACTTTTGCTGTGAGATGAGGAAACATTTCTAATATATGCAATTTGGAAACCAGAAACATGTCCATATTACAAACAAATTGAATGCAGAAACACTTTCCAATTTGTGTACTGTGGAGAATTAACTAATTATATATGCAACTTCTATTAGTTGATGTATGTTTTTATGACGCTTATTAAGATGAATATTCATGAGATTCTTACACTGTAAAAGTTTTGCCGGTGAAACGAAAATAACAAAAGGGCTTTGGTCATGAAATTAATATTTGTTTTCTTTTTTTGCAGAAGGATTTGTTCCATCAAATGGATCCAATTTATGAGTCGGATGGTAGTCAGCCTAGGTCTGATTATACAATTGAAACCAAAACTGAAGAGGATGAGACACTTACAAGCACACCTACTTCCCATAATATTTTTGATGCTGAAGCTTCTACCCAGCATATTGAAGAGGACCAAACTAATCATTTTCAGAGGAAAATGAGGTAAAAAACATCAACGATTTGGAATGAAGTTAAAGAGGTAGAGTTACCAGATGGTACTTGTTGTCTATTCGGAAACACACATGCATGTGCAAGTATATGCAGTCGACAAGTAGTATAGATTCCTAATAATCGAGTTATCGTTCTCACGAGGATTATAAAACAGTTAGTGTTCATAATAGTGCTCCAACAATATTCACAGCAATGTACAAATACTGCTATCAATGTGCCAACATTGGTAACAGAATAGGGTAAAAAGATTGGTTTTAAACTATGTTACTCTAATGAAAAGATTAATGACTAAAAATAAACCTAAATGCAAGTTCTAATTCAACTAAGTGAGGTTGGCTAATGTTCAGTATCGATGATGATAAGTTGGATTCGATAGAATCTCTCATATTGCAATGATGTCATGAATGCTACAGCATCGTTCAGCATGACTTTTTACTCAGTTCAAACTCCTAAGATCTTATGTTGTTTTCTCAAATACTCCACAAGCTTGCTTCCTAAATATCAACCTAACATATGTCTATGTAGATCCACACTTAGGAAGCAGAATAACACCGGTTTGTTAACAACCGTACAAGGGAGCAATCATATGTCTATGCATTCTCCTTACACTCTCGTGTAACCCCAACACTCTCGTGCACTTAGGGCTTGCAATAATCAATAGGTTCGCCAGTTTCATAGGTCTTCTCAACATCTATTCAACCAGTAAAATAACATATATTGAATGAAAAAATCAACATAGCACATGAAACATTCATTGATTAATGTAAAAAGACGAACATCACATGTTATATTAAGAACTTAAAATCATGCATTACAATAGGAGTTCATCGTCAAATCCAACTATAGAAGATTAGTTCATACTGAAAACAAAACAGAACAAAGAAAGAAATACAATTGAAATACTTATGGTTATGAGTTTACAATACTCAATGAAAGTAAGAAAACAATCTTTCATGCAAGGATGTCCCCTATCCACCTGAATGCTTCTTCCCTTCAATGGTGTTCTCATTTCTCCTCTAGAAAAGAAGCTCTCAACCGTCACTCCCTTTTTAGAATAAAACTTTTCAACACCAAAAACCTAGAAGTTGAGAACTCTCTCTCTAAGAACCCCCTTTTTGCTTAAATATGATTGCAAGTAGGGTTTGTTGGGTGACACTTGGCGTGATACTAGGATAGGTAATTTGTCACAACCATGTTACTGTTCAGATTCCTTCTTGCAACCTCTGAAAAATGTGTTCTTCTTTTCAGAACAATGACAGCAGAAAGTCTGCACAGGCGCAGTTGCTTTTCCGCTTTTCTGTCTTGCTGAGCTGTCAACTATGCACCAACATTCTGCTCAGCATAGCTTTGTCAAGACATCCCTTCAATGCGGCAACATCCTCCTTCAACATTTCTCAAGTTTACAGATTCTTTCATGCTGCAGCATTCCACCTAACATTGCCTAAAAGTTTGAGTCTTCAATCATTTGCATTTTGATTCGAGACTTGGCTGACTGTTTTTATTTCTACAATCAAAAGCAAACATTCAAATTAACTGAATTCACATAAAATAGAGCCATTTCATAATAAATGTCATCATTGAGTTTAATTAAGTGTTCATAAAAAATATGGAAAAACATAAACTAAATGCAATAAAAATATCATATAGGCACAAGTTTATTCCCTAAAGTCACTAAATTAGGTTTATGATAACTCTATCTACTAAGAGTTATCAGTACTAAAAAGGGAGAGTGCATTCATTGTAAGACAAAGCTAGCCATTACGGAAACCAAGAGCACAACTCAGTTTGCAAGACACTTGAAATCATGTTTAAGGCGAAAGGCTACTACGAAAATGCAACGAGTCTTGTATTTCCCACCACCATCCTGTGAAACTGAAGATGTATCAATACAATCCACCCTTGCATTTTCGAATGGCAAGTTTGATATGAACAAGATGCTTGAAGCGTGTGCTAATTGGGTGTTTATGCATGAGCATCCATTTACAATTGTGGTTGATACAAAGAACTGGTATGCCATAATAGGAGAAGATAACACGTACTGCTGTGAAAAACCATTGTGTGACAGTGTATGAGATGAATAAGAAGAAGTTAGTTACTCAGCTTCAGAGTATTAAGAAGATTAGTTTGACAACAGATCTATGGTGTTCTTCTAACCAGAAGCTTGAGTACATGGTTCTGACCGGGCATTTTATAGATAATGGTTGGAGGTTGCAGAAGCGTGTGCTAAGTTTTGTGCGGTTACCTCCGCCTTGACGTGGTGTTGAGATTGATGTTTTTATTCATAAGTGTTTGATTGAATGGGGAATTGAGAACAAGGTGTTAAGTATCTCAGTTGACAATGTATAGAGTAATGACGCGACAATCAAGATTTTGAAGGAAAATTTAGAAAGAAACAAGAAGTTAATGTGTGGCAGAAAGTTGTTTCATGTGCGATGTGTGACACACATATTGAATCTTATGGTTCAGGGATGGACTTTCCCAAATTAAGCCAATCATTTAAGACATACGTGAGAGTATTTCGTATATCAAGTATTTAGAGGCTAGAGTAGTTATGTTTTCTGACCTTGTTCATATGTTGTAGTTGCCACAGTGAAAACTCATACTTGACTATAAAACGAGGTGGAATTCGACTTATGAGATGTTGGCACTTGCAATTGAATACAAAGAGGTGTTTCCAATGCTATTGTAGTTGGATTCTAACTTTACCTCGTCACCAAAAAATGAGGATTGGGAAAAATTTGAGAAGGTGTGCTCGATTTTGGAAGTCTTCAACTTTGCAACTAATATCATATCGGGGAGTGAGTACCCCACTTCTAACTTATTTTTGAAAGAAGTTTGTGACATAAAAGAATTGCTAGATAAAAAGTGTTCTGATGATGATGATGATTTAATTCAGGTAATGGTAGGAAAGATGAAAGAAAAGTTTGACAAGTATTGGGGAGAATGCAATTTTTTAATATCAATTGCAGTTGTATTGAACCCGAGGATGAAAATGACGGTGTTGGAATTTACCTATCCACAAGTGTTTCCTAAAGAATAAGTTTAGGACAAAATTGAAGAAGTGCGAGATGCTTTGAATGAAATTTTTTAGGAATATGTGGCAGAAAGTCAATGTCATAGCAGTCAACCACGTGTAGAAATTAGTAAGGTTCAACATGTGACTGCACAACGACCTAAACGTGGTTGGTCACGATTCAGTCAGTTTGTGAGCACGGTTCAAATGGAAAAACATGAGAAATCTGAGTTAGATCGTTATCTCGAAGATAGTTGTGTCTTATGTGATGATGATGATGATAACTTGTTTGATGTGTTAGACTGGTGGAAGGTTAACCAGATGAACTATCATATTTTTTATCTACGATGGCTCGTGAAATACGATAGCTCACTTCTAACTTATTCTTTTCTTTTTTGTTGTTTAGGGACCATATACAATGGAGGAGTTTCGACTTCCAATTCTATGAAGTTTTGGTGGACTGGTAGCTCGTATATCAACTGTGCAACCATCATACTTCTTAAACTATGACGTTTTATAATGTTTGTGTTAGCTGTTGTTGTTAACAATTTGACACTATCTACCTATTTTTTTTTTTCTTATATTGCTATTTGGTGGTACTTTGTGTTGGTTGTTGTTATTGACAATTTAACACTATCACCCTTTTTCTTTTCTCATGTGTTGGGAATTGAAAATTTTGGCATGATTTTAAGGTTCACATGTAAAACCATTGTTTTGTATCTGATCTTTGGGGTTCTTCATTGCATGATGTGACGTGAAATAATTGACAATGACAATGAGTATGTGAATCTATGATTGATCATTACTGAGTTATGAGTATTGGTTTTTCTGTGATTCCTTTAAATGCATATTAATTGTTTCATTAATAAGATACCTGGTTGATGTGTAAAATAAGTCAGTAATCAGGTAACAAACCTATACATAATGCAATTTGTTGTTGGATTATGTGTTCATTGTATTAGTCTTTGTTGCAAAGGGTTTAATTTTTGGGAATCAGCACTCTCACCCTCAAATAGCATTATGTAATTGTATGAGAGGTAGGAAATATATTTATCTTTAGGAATATATTTATCTTTAGGAAGTAATGTTTTAAAATTGTATATTATATATTACATTCTACAAGTGTACATTTAAATGTAAAAATTGATAAAAGAAAGGCTAAATTCATAATGTAATTTTGAAACATTATTTTCAGGAAGTAATCTTCTTAAATTTTATATTGTATATTACATTCTACAAATGTACATTTAAATGTTAAAATTGATAAAAGAAAGGACAAATTCATAATGTAATTTTGAAACATTATTTTTAGGAAGTAATCTTCTTAAATTTTATATTATATATCACATTCTACAAATGTACATTTAAATGTTAAAATTGATAAAAGAAAGGTCAAATTCATCATTTTTATAAAATTCATGGCAAATTCGAAATTTAGTAAAATTCTGGGCGAGCCGAGCTCAAATTGTATATGCACACCTATTGAGCTCGAGCTCGAGCTTGAGTACGAGTACCCCACTCCTAATTTCGAGCTGAGCTCAAGCTCGATATTACTCGGGTCGGCTCAGCTCGACTGCACCCCTACATGTAAACCTCCTCAAGAAGATCACCATGGAGAAAGACATTCTTGACATCAAGTTGGTGAAGAGGCCAACCATAAGAAACTACAAGAGAGATAAATAGTGGAACATAAGTGTTGTCTGAAACGGTGTTGTATATGAAATTGAACACATGCACGTAAGTATACGTGGTCAACATGTAGTTTAGATTCCTAAGAATCGAATATCGTTTCCACAAGGATTGTAAAACTAGTTAGTCTTAATCGATGCTCCAACAATGTTAACAACAATGAAATAGTGATGATATTAAGCTAAAATGAACAATGATGAATTAGCTAAAAAGAGTTGAATTAAACTAATTTACTAAAGTAATCATAAATATGAATTCTCAACCAACAACGTAAGATGACAACAACAAATTCAGTAATCAAATAAAGATAAGTCAGGTTTGAATAAAATCTTTCCTATTGCAATGCTATAAATAATGCTACAGCCTAACTCAGCATGACATTTGTAATGGCCTAAAATCGTATTGGGCCTGACGAGGCCCAATAACGTGACGGACTTTAAAGGACGTCCCAAGGCCTGATCCAATCCCGATTGATCCTGGTCTCTACCCCACCTCTTGGGTAGATCATCTCCAAAGT
>WYDK02000014.1:4682095-4705748 GCA_009867345.2 Toxicodendron radicans
CTCACCTATTTTGTCAAGTATAATTGTAAGTATAACATTATTATATATATTGATCAATAGGAATAGCTAAGAGGCATCAAATCAGCATATATATGGGCTTGCTAATCCATTAGTATTGAAGTGCTTATAATTAATTAATACCGTTTGACATGGATCGATCGATGTTTTCAAGATTTAATTTGACAAGAGAATCAGAAAATAAAAAGGCGTGTTACTGTTAGTATTATATTTAAAGAAAGTTGGTATTTAATAGCATAATTTATAAGTTTGGAAGATAACGGACACAACACAATAAGGACAGCAGAGAAGATAAGAAATATATAACATGATTAGGATCTCTTCCTTGTCGACTTACCCAACTTGATAACGGACTCAGCTTGCTCCTTTAGCTTCCGTCTCTTTCCATGTCTGCTGCAATAAATAATGTCATCAGACATATATTTTCTATCTTATATTATTTAATTAGTATTTGTTATCTTATATATATACTATTCATAAAACTAATTTTAATACTATTAGAATAAGGAATTAGATTCAGAGATAAGGAAACAAAACTTAAACTAAAATAAATATTCATAAAATAGTTGGGAATTTAAGTTTAGGGTTTAGGGTTTAGGGTTTGCCATAACAAAAGAAACTAAGTTTAAAGAATTTACTTGTTCATCAATTAACATACAAATTTGGAAATTTAATCTATATTTATTTATTATGCGTTGAAATTGAAATTGACCTATAATATTGTCGTATGTGTAAGTGCAACATTCAGTCATAATTAATGAGTGATTAATAAACATTTGCTGATTATTGATTAATTAGTTAAAAACTTTCGGAACCCCTTTTTTAAGGAATATATATGATCTCCATCTAGAGGAATATCGAGGGTGCTCAGCTCACTGAATAGGCTTATTTAATTTGTGTACAAATTAATTAAAGAAAACTATATATTAAGAATCAGCCAAGTTAGTGCCCTGTGACTAGTGGCTAGTGGAGCCCCATGTCTCTCCGGCACCAACGATAGATTTTGAAAACTACAAAACAGAAAACCAAAAAAAAAATAATAATAATAAATAAATAAATAAAGCCTTTTCGATCATATATTATTATTTAAGAGTGATTGGCTAGCTTGAAGATTTTCATTTTTCATTTATTTTTTAATTATAAGAAAGTTGCATTACTTTTACTTATGGAATAACTTCTTCCTTCTTTTTTTTTTTTTTTTTTTTTGGGTTGAGGATTAGTTTTTGACAATTTGTAGTGGGCAGCCAGGTGGGAATATATACAATGAAAGGAATATAAACAGAGATGTAATTAATTTAATTGTTATAATTTAACATAAGGAGTGATATTCTTAATTTCTTGGATTTTTGTTTTATGATCTTTAGAAATAAACAAGGTGGTAAACTAAAATTTAAAATTAGTAAAGGATAGAAATGAACCATGGAAACCAGTCATAGGCAGGGACTGAGGTTCGATTTCAGTGGGGGCAAAATTGAACGATTATGTTTGTACGTAGCTGAGTTAATTAAAAGATCACATTAATTTTATATAATTTTATGAAAATTGAGTGAGATTGTGATTAAGTTCAAAAGTAAATTAATTGGATGTTAATTAGTAGAAGTTGATTATATTATTTGATGTCAATGGTTTCCAAGTTCCAAGATTGGTTCATCAAACACTTTTAATCATAAAGTTTTAAAAGATGAATAAAAGTTACAACACCTTTTATACTTTAAATTAAATTAAATTTTGAAATATTAATTACGTATTAACATAGATCTAGAAGAATTCAATCCATCTAAAAGAAAAAATTGAAAATATATAGTTACCTTTTGTGTCACCTCAATTTAACCATATTAAATTATAATGAATTGATGATAATTAATTAGTTAACTAAAACATAATGAAATATATATATAATGGTTACTAACGTAAATTATTTGAAAATGAACATCATTTATTAAATTATTTTATATAATAATATATTAACTAGGATAAAAAGTTGGGACATATATTATTATGATTAAATCGTCCTAATATAATTTCGTAAATGCATGTTAAATATCAAAAACATTTCAAGAACAGTTATCTCATGTAGAGTACGTACTGATCAATCTCCTTTTAATTAAATATTTGTTAGAAATCTTTGTTGATGCTTTAAGTATTAATTAGTGATATAAGAATTTAAAAAAAAAATAAAAAATGTGGTCCTTGAAGTTGTGGATGCAATTGCAGTTTGCAGGTAGCAAACATAAATGTTGATGATCTTGAGAGGTGTGTAGATTTTTAACTTTACATGTAAAACACCTCATTTCATGCCTGTAAACCGAGGAGTCAGTATGCCGTGTCGTGTTTAAATTTTTATGGTTCGTCATATCATGGTAGGGTAATATCGTGTTAAGGTCTGTGATAATTTATATCCTGTCGTACTGTATCAATCCACAAAAGTTGAAGACCCACAATATGGTACGGTACAATTTGTTATATACCATATCCCGTTTCATGGGTCGTGCAATGAGCCGTGTCGTACTGTACCATGAGCTTCTTTTCAATTTTTTTTAAATATTTATAAATTATTGTAACTTTGATTTATTATTAATAACTACTATAATATATAATAATCACTATGAAATAAAATAAAATAATGAAACATTGAAATATTAATTAAATTTTAATATTTTTTATTATTAATAAATTATAACTTATATAAATTACAAATAAAAACTTAAAAATTTATATTAAAAATTAACATTAATAATCACATCTCTACTAAAAATATAAATATACTAATATAATACAATTTAAAAAAAAAATCATACATTTTCGTTTTTATTTATTTCTAAATTTTTTAATATTTTTTTATTTATTTTTTAAATATTCATACCGTGTCGACGTCTTAGTTTTAAGATCTAAACATGACAGAGATTATAGTAAACCGTGCCATGTCATGCCCAATTTCATACCATGTTTTCCCGTGTGCCAAATTTCATGTATCGTGCCCACTGACACCGCTGTAAATACTAAAACCTGTAGATAAAGACAGCAGCAGCAGCAGCAGGAGGTATTTAATGGCAATGATCTGTCATACTGGTTTTTAGTTTCATCTCATGTTCATTCATAATATATATTCAATTATTCATTTCTTATTGGCAAACCTAAATGAGAAGGGATAAAGACATTGACACCGACACCCTACACCTATTCTCTAAAATTTGACCTCCCCACATGTTTTTAAACTAACAATTACACCCTTAATTGTTCAACTTAATTCAATTACAAATTTACCCTTTCCAAATTTATCAGAAAAATAAGTCATGTAATTACACACTTGAGTGACTTAGAAAATATTTTGTAAATCAAAGAAAAAAAAAAACAATTGATATATAAATAAATGTTAAAAAAGACAAATATACACCCATTGTTTACTTTAATATATAGATTATCGTACACTTTTTGGGGGTGTTATTTAGTTTTGAAAATCCCGGGGTGTGAATTTAATTTACCATATAGAATGAGGTTTAATTAGTAGATCCCGGGGATATGTATTATTATTGTAATATGTATATAAAGTGTTACAATATTCTCTCAAGGAATGGAATTTTTGCCGGTGAGTAACAGTGTAATACTAATATACATCCATCTTCTTCCTCTTCCTCTTCTTCTCTCTCCTCTGCCATAATAATTAATGATTTCACCTTTTTATGAGGCCTATAAGAGAGCTGATGTCTCCATTAAAGTGAAGTCTAAGGTGTACGTGTTGAACATTTAAGCTATCATGCACTCGTGTTAATCGAATTGTGTGAGCTTGAGCTTACCTTTGACTTTCTCTCCATCTTTCTAGACACCTTATCTCTATCTGATCATCTGTTATCACAACTCACAAGATGGCAATGAGTATGAGGTTAAAAGTTCAAAACACAGAGAACCAGTCGTCATGTGGTGTGTTTTTGAAGGTCAAATTTCATGTGGGCTAGCTATATCTTGATTTGGATAGTTCCTCTGTAGAAAGAGAGGCTCTGCTTTATTAGCTTCTATACCCAGTACCCAACCCAATCAATAGAAATATAACTGTTAAAAGGAGGAGGAATGTCGTTTTTTTTTTTTTTTTCTCTAGTTGGTTTGCATGTCTACATCAGTATATCACTAAGTTAAAGGTAGTAGATCAACTGAAAATGAATTATATTCAGCATGCATGACCATATTATATATAACTGAGATTAAAACAATTAATAACCAGTACTTCTCTTTGAATTTGAAGTTACTCCCTTGATCAATTACAAAATTAACAGTTTTACACATGGAGTTTAATTAATTTATGGACTGCATATACATTTAAATTCCACACACAGTACAAAGATCAAATTGGATATTTTGCATGATTGATTATTGAATAAGAGAGATTATTTATCATCCTTATAACATGACAAAAGCAGTCCAAAATAAATGTCTGAAGTATCTCATATATATCAGCCTAACAGACTCAGCCAAGCTTCTTTTTCTATATTATTTTTACGGATTCACGTATTCTCTTTTAATTAATGGCTATTAAGCTATATATGCAAGACTGATATATAAGATTAATGCACATAATAACATGAGCCCATTTCCTTAACAGACAAGTGAATAAGGCACTAAATATATATATAATTGATTAATTATAATTAAGACGTCTAATCAAAACCTTTATTATTAGAAATAAAAATGGCAGCAATATAAACCAGCAGCAGCAAGTTCATACATGGGTAATTCATTCGTTCCTACACTACAGCCAACATCCACCCAGTTTAAAAGCTCAAAGAAATGATTCATTAATGAAATTACTTTAGTGGTGTAGTTTATTTTATGAATTCATGGTTCGAACCAAATTAATAAGCTGCAGTAGTACCTTTCATGTTAATTTAAGAGCCCCATTTACACATAATAAAATTGGTACTTAATCAGAAATTCGCTCATCCATTTCCTCTATCGGTTTTCCTTCACTTGCCCTAGTTCTTTAATTCTTGCTAACATTCAAACGTATCATAAAAATAAGAATGCTAACGTAAATTTATTCAATCATCAATTTGAAATTTTTTATCATTGACAGATCTGGTAATATGTGAAGATAATGATCAAATATCAAATTTGGATCACATAAACAGCGGGAACATATATATGAACTTCTTAATTCTTGACAAATTAATCAGGCTATGAACTTCACTAATGAGTGACCACCAAGAAGTAAAAATCATGTATGGATGATCAGTATGCACCTTTGGTCACTCTCCCTTCAAGACGACCGTTTCTTGATAAATCATTGTTTTCCCTTGTATGACTTTTATATATATCTTGCACACTTGCTAAATCATATTACATTCAATTTGATAATGTTTTCTATAACCGAGACCTCATTTAAAACAAGAAGCAAATTAAAGTTGCTTCTCTTTACGTACGAATGAAATTAAATTAAATTATGGGAACTGTGGAACACGTTTTACAAGTTTCTGAGAAAAAGGTGAAGTCTGTAATAATGGCTAAGCTTGGTGGGTGTCTGCTGACTAGGAGTTTTTAGTCTTCTATCAAATGAGTATGAAGGTTGATAAACATTTTCTTTATCAGAAGAGCATTGAATATATATCTGTGCTTTATATAAAACAGTAGCAACTAGCAAGGGAAGCAGAATAATTTTTCCGAGAACATGTTGGTACATGTTCCATGTGCATTTGCCTGTCCTTTTTAGATTCTTCAACACATTTTTAGAAGTTGTAGATCCTAAAAAATTTCCTAAATACTTTGCTTGTGGCCCAACAAGTAGTACATTGTTGCATAGAGTTCCTGCAATTAAATATCAAGCTACCTGCTCAACTATATGTTTTCTTTTTAATTATTTGTATATACGGAGATTATAGATTATGAAAACAGGAAACACGTCAGAAACATTTGCAGATCTCTCAGAAATTAACATGTATGATCAAATTTAATCTCTTAGTGATGATATGTGTTGTTGATTGGTTATGCGTGCTCGACATGTGATGCGAGCATTTCGTTTTTCAGAAATGGATGGAGGCACAAAATCAATTATAAATAGTGGTTGTCTGTGGAACTAGGGCAGTGTTTCAAGGGTCCAGCAGCATGTGTGCATGCAAGTAGATCACGGTTCAAATAGACTCTCCTGTGGGGTTAATTTCGACTACTTTAAAGGTGCATGCACGGAGCTTTACTCATCAAATATCTTAAATGTCTCTATTTTGGGTGCCATTATTTGTATAATATCAACATAACATAGATGCCAGATGCCACATCCACTTCTTGAGACTTGTATCATCTTGTTAACCGACCCTCACATCCACTTCTTGAGACTTTTAGCATCTTGTTAACCGAACCTTTCTTGGTGTTAGATCTTTTCAGTAGCCTAAAATTATGGCATGCGTTTCCCGATATCTTGATTTATGATCATGTATTTCATATTTAAAACAGTAATGATATATTTACATAATTCTTATACATCATTTCTCTTATATTATTATGTGTCAAAAGATAATTAGATGAAACTTATTTTTAATTTAAAATCAACTAATCATCTTTTACCACATAATGATGTAAGAGAAATAATATATGAGAATGATGTAAATATAATATTATTGATATATTGAAATGTAAAATTAAGAACAACTGTGTATAATATTAGCATGAATATTACATGCTCTTCGAGGAAGCCAGAAGAGAGTTAACTAAGGTTCTTAGATCTTCTAGCTTCTAGTTAAAACTACTACTACATTCTATATTTGATCATATATAGCTACAAAGGTGCTTAGTGTCACAATCTTAGAGAATCGTGCGGCCTTAAAGCCTAAATGGTGGTTGTTGACTCTAAGAAAGCCTAAAAACACACGCACAAAGACCTCAAGAAAATCTAAAGAACACCGAAAGAAAGAGATGGATAGAAAACTCTCTTGTATTATTATTTATCTCAAAATAATATAATGCTTGGAATAAAAATGATATAACACTAGCTAGCTTTATATATGAGTTTACAAGTAGATCTGACGGTCCAAATTCATACAAATCGAATAGATTGGATGTTTAAGATTAATCATATCAGAATAAGAACCATAATTTCATAATTTCATTCTGCTACCTACTTGGGTGAAGAATATTCTAGGGCATCTTAGAATCTTTCTAGCATATTATCTGGATACTTTTTGGATCCAAGCCTCCTACCATGGGTTGGGCCCAATATGAACCTTTACTTCAGGCTGGACGTGACATTCTCCCCCACTTAATTGTGCAACGCCCTTGTCGCACTCGCAAAGTTCTCTCAGCTTTTAAGCCCTTGTAGACGTAGGCATATGTCGTCGCTTCCCCTTTGCTCTCTTTTGCCGATTGTCAGTCGCACAATCTTTCCCCTATGTATACTTTACGATATCACTTGGTGGCTTGTTCTTCCTTGCGTAGTTGCTCTTGCTCCCACATTTTCTTGCCCCATTAGTTGCATTGAACTTAGATGAATTAAAAGAGACTTTGATTCAGCTACTGTAGGAATGATGCATAGACCTCCATCTATTATGCAAACCACATTGTGGTGAGGCATTACCGCGAAATTGTATTGCCTCATGAATTCCATGCCCAACACGATGTTGCACTCACCTATTGGTACTACTGAGAGATACACCATTCCCTTCCAATGACCCAAACGTAACTCTACTTCACGAGCTATACTGTCAAGATGTATGACTTCCGAGTGCACTGTCTTTAGCCTTCCCTACCTCCATTCAAGCCTAAGACCCAACTGCTTGGCCTCCCTAGTTCTAATGAAGTTATGAGTTGCTCCTGTATCAACCATAACTCTAGCTCTCTTGCCATTCACCCGTGTATCTAAGTGCATCAAGGACCCTTATTTTGGCTTGAGAGGTACAGAGCTTACTCGCAGGGAATTGAGGAGTTGTAGGCTAGCCATTTGTGAATGCTTCAAAGTCTTAGGTTTTGCGAGCATGGTGTTCAATACTTTCTTCTATGGGCAATCTCTAAACCAATGATCTCCATTGCAAAGAAAACACCTATAACTTGGCTTCCGCTCACTTCTCCTCTCCTTATTTCGATCCCTCTTTGGAAGATGATGCAGATAACCCTCTCGCCCGCTATCTTCTTCATCAGACTCAGAGTGATTGGTCTTTGAGTATTTACTTTTTTGGAAATCCTCTAGTGTTTCTACAGTAGTAAGTGTGTTAACCACATCTTTCATTCCTCGCCTTCGCAGCTCTTTGGAAGCCTAGGATTGCAACCCGTCCATGAAGTTAAAGAGAACATCAGTCTTACTCATGTTGTTAATTTGCAGCATCAATGCAAAAAATTCTTTCACGTACTCTCCTATAGAGCGTGTATGCTTTAACTCCTTCATCCTTTTCCTGGCATCATGAGACACATTCTTCGGATAGAACTGTCGCTTCAATTTCTTTGTGACATCATCCCAAGTATCTATGATGCAAGCTTCCGCCTAGATTTCTGAAAGCTTTCGACACCACCAACTCGCTGCAAGATCATAAAGAAAAAAAGTAGCTTGATTTACTTTTTTCCTTTTCGTCAAATAGTTTTATAGCGTCAAAGTATCCCTCCATATGTGTCATATAAAATTTTGTAGCTCCTTGGCGTCCTGTTTACTGTTAAACTCCTTAGGTTTGGGAGTCTCCATTCTTAGAATTGGACATGTTGGTCTGGTCACAATTGAGCTATTGGGCCACTACCTTTTTGCAAATTGCCCAATCTACCCGAATTTCTTCCAAGCTGCTCCGCTTCATCTCATCAACTTGTTCCTAATGCTTGGCAAAAGTTTCAATTATTTTTCCCTTGAAAGCTTTGTTGAAACCTTCGCTATCCTGACGATGTTCAATGAACATTTTATCAATGGCATTGAGTATGGACTTGCAGACTTTCAACTACGTCTCTATGGACTGGTGGAACTCCTCCAACTGTGTCTATATATCTTACCATTGATTTCCTCCACATTCTAAGCGATCTTGTCTTTTAAGAATATCAGCTAAAGCTAACTCCATCTTAACTATTTTGATCTCCATGGATCCTTGTGCACCACGAGATTTCGAGCGGTCAGGAGGTTTCTTCCCTTGATTTACGGAAATCAACTCAATTACACTCTATTGCCCAAACCCAATTCAGCCCAGAAGTCTCTTAATTTCTTTGCGACTATGCTATTGGGTTTTGTCAGCCCAATTTGGGAGCTTTTCAATCAACCAATTGCTAACTAGAATGATATAATTATATAATGAGGCCCAATACTTGCATGTCCATAGCTGGACCTATAAAAAATGTTTGTGAAATTCCTAGGCCAAATTCTATATATATTACCATGTTCTTGTAATGAAGTTAAGAGTAGAAAAGTTCTGGTACCAGATTCTTCTTTTTTTGGTATCATCATGTTTTTTTAAGTGTAAAGGAAAATTATAAGCAATGTGTTGTTGAGATAGATTAGATGCCAAGTTTACATCCCAGAATATTCCAATTAATACATCAATTTGAGGCCACACATGTGGAGGATTGAGGCTTGGTCCCCCACCAACCATCAATGGGCTTTAGGGCTTGGCCCATATGGCATTATATTTATATTGAATAATACTGCAATTACAAAGTATGTATATAAAACTTTTATACAAAGTGATAATGTCAATAAATAATTGAATAAATTATTATAAAAATTTAATTTAATAAATGAGATTGAATAACGTAACACTATAACAATATGCTAAATCACTTTATTTATAAAAATCTTTATATGTATAATATTACTCAAGTTTATAATTATATGTGGATTTATAAGATGAGATTATTATTATAATCAAACATTAATAGGGGAGGGTGAGGTACTACAATCACCTATTAAAGGGGTTTCTTGTCTTTGTCAATCGTCACTATCATATTATGATTGAATTTTAAGTTCAACTGTAATTTAATTAAACAATATGGTGGAGGTGGACCCATTGAGATTAAGTGATAATTTATATACAAATAAAAACTAATAATATTATGGGATAAATTAATAAATAGATACAAATCGGAGGGCAGAGACAGGTGTCACTTAAGAAAACCCATCGTCACGTATCTGAAATACCCAACCAAGTTATCCAAGAAAAACTCTCCAATGTAATTTGATTTATTTATTTATGCGGGGGATAGATTGAAAGAACGAAACGTGGCTGTTGAGCTGCACTTTGCTTTTTGTCATATTTGTTGAAGAACAACTACCATCAGCATTTCAAAGTAAAAGACATATACAGAAGGGTAAAATTATTACCGGAGCAAGCAGATATCATAGAAAGAGTGAGTGTGTAATTTGTTGTTGGTTGGTTGGTTGGGTTGTTTTGGTTAATATTTTATGTATGATAAGAGTAATTGGTGATAATTGTATGTGAAAATGGTAGGTGAAATGGCCAGCTCAGAGACTGCAAATGAAGAAGTTGTTTGCTTAGAACTTCCAGCTCCTTCTGGTTGGACGAAGAAGGTCATTCATTCTCTCTTCTCTTTCTCTATCGATATGCTTTCTGTTTTTGGGGTCTAATTTTAATGGTGGTTTTTGGAGTTACTGTTTGTTGATTGTATGTGGCTTGTTTGGTATGGTTACTGTTACTTCTTGGTGTGAATTTTTTAGGGGTTTTTCTACTTGTGTAATTTTATGGGGTTTCATGGTGGAATTTGGTACAGTATAGTTATGAACTTTAAGTTAGGGTTTTCAGGTTTAATATGATGTTTATACTGAATTACGAGTTAAATTATTGTTGTTTCTTAAATCGAAAGTTGATTATTTAGGTTTATGTGGCTGGAATTTGCTTTCTGTTTCTACATTTGTGAGAAGTAGTGCTGTATTTGTTTGCTTTAGGTAGAATGGCCCCTAATCTAGTTGTGAATTATGCCGACAGTCTTCCTCTGGTGTTTTGTTGTAAAATATTACTGACTACCGACTGTGCCTTTGGGAAATCACTATGGTCTTTATTACTGGTTTCTTTTATCAGTGTAATTGTTCCATGGCATTGAACTTTCATGAGATGAAATCCATGAGTTATTCTGCCATGCTGCACTTAGGGTTGGAAGATTTTTCTGGGAGTGGGATCTTTGCTTGTTTAATAGGGAATGCCATAATGAAACAACTTATTTTAATTTCGAAATTTCCAATTTTGTCTTATCTGTGGAGATTAAATTATATGATCCTGTCAAAAAATTATATTACCCTGTGATTTTGTAATGGTAAGAAAAAAAAAATCTTTTGAGCTCTGGGGTATTCTATCGATTGTATATGACTGACTGTTTGTTGAGATGCTTTTAGCTTTTTTTTTCTCTCCTGTACATTTTTTTCACTGTGATGATGTGAACAGTGTGCTGCTGGTCACTGTGTTTTCACTTTTTGACTTGCAAAGAATTTGGACTTTTCTGCTTTATTAGAGAAGGCTTTACTGTGTACTTGAGTTTAGGCATTCATGTGGAGGAATGATTCTGTTTGGCATGCCAGTTATTTCAAAGAGTAGAAGAGTAAATTGTCGGTGTGATGTTCTTATTGTGAAAGAAAGGGCTAAAACAGTTTCTTAGTTTCCTCCTACGTAGAATTGGATGTTGAAATAAAGTTTCATATAAAGTCTTTTGACAAACATTTAATTTGGACTGGCTGTTGGCATAGCATCTAGAGATGTGAATGGTTTTGCTGATCTTTAATTTTGTTACTTGACTAGAATTTGTATCCCAAGGGCGGTGCAAAGATGTTACTTGATTGCCTTGGCTCACATTGTCTCCTTTCCTATTCATTGCGTAGAATTGTAGAGCTATCAAGGATATATTATTTTTTCCAAGCATGACTTATGTCTTGGCCAAATGGCAATTTTAATGCCACTAGTTGGAGGTCATGTATTTGATTGAATCTCATCACTATTGTAAGAGGGAAATAAAAAGATATTTGTATATCATCTAACTCTTCATCTTGTGTATGACACCTCAAACTTAGGCAGGTAGTTTAAACTAAATATATTAGTCTCATTGAAGTATATGAGCTATTAGTTTAATGACAATTCAAGTAGGAATGTTATCTTATGGATGGTGATACATTGTGGTTAGTTAAAGAATAAAGCTCCACTGTATCTTATATGCTTTTTCTTGAAGTTGAAATTATGTGACGATTAATTTAGCACTTACCTAGAACATCATGATTTTTGAACGTTTGACTTCTAAACTACTTATTTCTCTAATGGACTAAATAAAATGAAAATAAAAGTAACATGATTCTATGGCTATCCGTGGTTGAGTCAGAGTTTTCCTTTTAGTATTCAAGTGCATGAGCATTGGACCAGTGTTAGGATCACTGGGTGGCTAAATCAGAATACTTTTATGCATGGGCATTATGAACTTCTCAGGTGCTGGTTTTGTGTAATTTCTATTGACTGTATTGAATAAAGTTTATGCCACACATATATTTCTTAACTTTGATATATATATGGCATTACCTTAACTTGTGATTTGGGAGTTTAAAAGTTTTGTAGTAATTTATGTTTATTGATTCCATTATCACTTATTTCAGTAGTCAATTGAGTCAGTATAACCTCAAGGTTTATGTTCATTTGCAGTTCATGCCCAAGAAAGTTGGAACCCCAAAGAAGAGTGAGATTGTATTTACTAGCCCAACAGGAGAAGAGATCAGTAACAAAAGACAATTGGAACAATACCTGAAAGCACATCCTGGTGGTCCAGTGTCTTCAGAGTTTGATTGGGGCACTGGGGAGACCCCAAGGAGATCAGCAAGAATTAGTGAAAAGGTCAAGGCATCAGCAACAGCAGAAATTGAATCCCCAAGGAAACGTAGTAAAAAGGCTGAAAAGACTGAGAAGGATAATGCCGAGGTAGAAGAGGAAAAGGATGTTGTGAAGGATAGTCAAGCTGAGAATAAAGATGAACAAGATCCGGATGCCAAAAAAGAAGCTCCTCCTAACGGAGCCAAAGCTGAAGAGGATGTTGATATGTCTAATGATGCTGAAGAATCCAAGAAAAATGCTGGTGCAGAACCTGGAAACTTAGAAGGGGCTCAGAAAGGTATTCAAGCTGATGGTTCTGGAGTAACTGAGGATAAAATAGACATGGAGAGTGCAAAAGATCAAGAAAAGGTTGATAAACCTCAGGTTGAGACACAGAAAGAGCTTGGATCTGGGGAACAGGACAAAGCAAATTTAGCAACTGCAGAAGGAGAGGGAAAATGGAAAACTGATGGCAGTGCTACTGAAGCTGAAGGAAAACTCAAGGAGAAAGATGTGGCAAATATCAATGACGAGGAACTGAAGAATTCTGGTGTCAGTGAGATTAGCAAGAAGGTGGAAGGAGAAGTGATTGAGAATGGCAGCCATGATAGTGCTGCAGGCAAAGTCAAGCCTTCAGTTACTGCTTAAATGGATTAACTTGATGCAATCTTCTCATTCACCTCTTTCTGACTCTTAGCTGATGAAATCTTTAAACCTGTACCTTTGTTGTTAATTATAGATATCTGATTGTCCAACAAGATGTGCCATCTATACAATCATAGGTAGGTGCATAATGTAGCCAGCCTCCATTCTACTGGAGAGACTTATAGTTGCAGTGACCCTAATACTGTGTTGTTGAATATTGCTAATGTGATGTTTTTATGCAGTTGTGTAATAATAAGTTAGAGATGTATGAATTCAGTATTACTCAGTGCCTCTTCTCTGTATGGATGTTGGGTTTACTTGGTCATTTCAGGTTATCTGGAATTGACTGTCACAGGTTTCAGTTTCAAGAAATTCTGTATAAAATTGAGTCTGCCAATTTTGGAGATGGATGCTGGATTTACACATTCAAGTTATTGGCTTCTCATTGGGGTGAGAAGATGATTAAAGCTTTGAAGCATCTTTACATGGAATGCAGTCCCATTGAAAGGGATATTTTTGTGCTTCTCATGTATGCTGTGCAGCCATAATATCAATTTCAGCTGCTTCTGTCCGTGAAAACTGAGCATTTGAGTTGTCTGGTAGAATAGAACAATACTGAAAATTTCAAAGTTGCTTATATTTGCAGAATTTTTGTATTGAGTGGTAACTACAAATTTATAGCGAATCAATACAATCTTGCAGGTAACTCAAATTGTAAAAATTATTTTACATCAAAATTTGCAACGCTTATTGATAAAAGTTATAACCGAGGCTCAAGGACATTGAGCAATGATTTACAACACAAACTCACATTCAATTGAGATAGCCTGTCAATCTCAAATCTTAGGGACTAGGGGAAACCGTGTATTAAGTTACTGGAAGATACAAATGAATTCACCTGGTGTAGAATAAATGAAGCTTCATGTTCTCTCAGCGAAAAGAAACAAAAAAGAAAAAGAATAAAATTTCCATCTGCCCTTCCTTTCCCTCAAAGTCCCTTAAGCTGTCCAACCAGTCCAGTCAAGGATGTCCATTTTTCAAATGCGCTGGCTGATGCCACAAAAGCAACTTTCGAGGACTCGATATCATTTTTTGTAACTGGAAACAAAGGAAAAAAGGCATTGTTAAGCTGCACAAGCACTAAAAATAAGTTATGGCTCTCAGTTAAATTAGAGCTTCATCTCCTGTTTTAAGATTTCTGTGAAATATATTAAGTTTTGATGCACTAAATGATTCCTTGAAGCAGCTGTATCCAACATAGAAATGGAAAAGCTTAAGAAATCAAATGGAGAAATTATTAGTTACTGAGTAGCCCACCTGAAGAAATTAATGAAGCTAGTGAGGAATTGAACGTATCCACCTCAGTCTTTGCTTCAGGACTAGAGCTCAGCTGTTAAGAGGAGGCACATGAACACTCAGAAGAAGAATAGCATTTACTATATGCAAGCCATTGTATAAAAGCTGCAAACCCAACACCTAATCTTTGAGAAAGTTTTCCCATTCCAGACAAAACTAGGTATCCTCACAATGAAAATTTTAGAACTGTCAGAATCGATGGTCATTAAGATGCAAAAGCGAAACAAAAATGAACATTCATGCCACTGATTACAAGTAATGCACAGACAATTTGATCGTACGTAGCATCATAAATTAGCGACCTTGGTCAAGGCTGCATTGACTTTTTGGACCCAATCTGTGTCATTGTTTCTACCAAGAACTGAACTAGCAGTAGACAGATCATTGTTGTCTATGGCTTGACCCACTTTACTCAGCTTGTAAACTAGATCCTGCAAATATCCTGCAACAAGTCATTTTGATTTGTAAGCTTAGAAGAAAATCACTGCCTACTTTCATTAATTAATATAATTATAACGATTTCTTTCCCTGGGGGAACAAAAGCAAATGAAGAAGAGTGAATGCATGACTCGAACAAAGATTTAATAGAACAGCATATCACATATCCTGATTTTGTACTTGGAACAAATTTTGATGGCCATATGGAAAAATAAAATTGAGCCTTGAATCAATTTTTACGGTAATAGTGCAGCCAAATCAAAGAACATATGTACCCAAAAGCAATTTTTCAAAGGTTTTGCTACATCAAAAGCCGTTTGATATATCACGGCCAAGGCGAAAAGTGGTATTTGAATGTTCGATGGCCATTGTAAATTGGTATAGTATCAAAATTAAGCTCCTGCACGAGTGCACATCAATATTTGTACCCCAGATTGGATTAAATTATTTAACGAAATCAAAGGACATTTACCACCCAAATTTTCTACCATAACACATTTGACGATGACCAAATTAAACTCTGAGCTGAGTAAACCCAAAACCCCTATCTTACATGAAGCAAAACTGTTAACATAATTGAAATGTAGGCAAATCCAATTCCAAATTATGCAATTTATAAGCCAGCTTGAATGTAAACATAATGAAGAGACTAAAGCAAACCTGTTTCTGCTTTGGAGGAGTTAATAACACCTTGTCTTTCAAGTCTCTTCTTTCTGTCTTTCTTGACTTTCTCCATGAGCTCTTCATCGTCATCGGCTTCTAATATAGCTGCATTGGCATCAAAACAGCCTTTACCACCCAATGAGAAAACAAAGCTCGCGATGAAGCTAATAGAGAGATTTCTTTTCGTTAAACATGGTGAAGGTGATGGCGACTCAGCGAAAGCCTTGCAAAGAGTACTTTGTTGTTGCCTTTTGGCATTGTGTTTGTGAAGGTAAACAAATAATGAAGAAGAGAATGGTGATGATGATGATGATGATGAGGAGGAGGAGGGTATAGTGAAGGAGAGGAAGGTGTTTGCAGTGGAGAGAAATGATGTTGCCATTTTTGTGTTTTGGTTTGTTCTTCTGTGTTTTCTGGTAATTTTGGTGGGAAAAAAAAATTAGAGGCGCTGGTAATTTGGAACTTTCAGAAGATAAGGTTGCTGGATTCTGTTATCCGATCCAGTCATTTTTTATTTGCTTAAGGGTGTAGATGTCATTTAATAGTTACACAGTAGACAGATTTTTCCTTTCTTCTTAATGAGAGGTGGACTTGGAGAGTTTTCGGAATGGACTGATCAAATTTCTTTATAATAAGTTCATAACTTAAACTATAAATTTTCATTTCATCCCATAATAAACACAAACATTCAATCAACAAAAGGGATTAAAAAAAAATGGTCCAATAATTCAGATGCTGAGTAGTTGCTACCAAGTTTTGACAATCACCACGCTTATTTAAAGCTTAAACTTGTTATCTTTTTGTTCCTTTTTAAGTTGTTCTTCTGTAAGAAAAAAACAGGGGAATGTTAATGGGGTCCCTGAAGACCTGCTACGTGCATATGTATATGCTAGTGCTATTATCAACTCAACAAACAGAAGATATTGAAAAAGTAGATGATTCCCATACGTGGATCGAAGTAGTTGGTAATACAAAAGCTACCCTAATTAATCAAACACATAATCCCTTCAAGCCAGCTATAAAGACAACCTTTTTATTGCAGATTTCTGCTACCACCAGAAATTCCAGAAATTACAGCCTGAATTTTCCATGCAATCTTTACATTAAAGATCGATCCTCCCAATTACTTTTCACACGCATCACTTTAAAATTCCCTCACTTTTCTAGCGCATTATAACGACAAAAAGGGTTTCCACCTCTCCACTGAAATTGTTTTCTCCCTGTTCTAGAATTTAACTCCCTCACTCTCAACTAAACTAGTATTTCTTAAATTATGAGCTTCTATACATTTGCTTAAGCCTGTAAATAATTGAACTGCTTTTGAGATTATTGTATGAAACCAACCTTTTTCATTTGCAAGGCTTTACTAACTTTGTTAAAGGGCAAAAGAGTTGGAAAATATAAAAGACAAAAAACGTTAGTTGAAGCTGAGAAGTAGGAAGAGTCTTACGTCGTAAGCAAACTCAAATTTTGATTGACACAATTAAGCAGTTGGCATGTAGTTGTTAAGTTTAGAAAAGAGTAAACCACTTTTTCCCACCCAAGGTTTGCCTTAATGACATTTTCTCACTCAAAAAGTTTCAAAATATCAATTTATTATCCAAAGTTTATATTCTGATTAATTATTGTTCAATTCTTATATCGTTACGACTTCACACGACCAACATTCTCTTCTCTGATCATCACTTACCAAAATCTCTCAAACCTTACTCCCGTCGATCTTATCAATTGTTGACAATCGAATAATTTGTGGAATATGCAACCGCCCCTTCTAAGTCAGATTCTGCCCAATCTCGACTATCAAAATCCAACCCGACACCACCAAAATACTCATTGGTATCTCCTTTTCAAAAATCCTAATAACTTGGACCGAATTTATTCTCCGTTAACCGTCGAATCGAAAAATATATTATGAATAATAAACTAAATATAAACTTTGGGTAATAAATTGGTATTTTGAAACGTTGTGAGTGAAAAAAAGTTGTTTGCACTTTAAGAAAATTGATGTTTCTTGTTCATAACTTTTTGGCTGTTTTTCTTGTTCACTAAGTGATGTACATGTCTGCCTCCTTTCTAATTCTATAATATGAAAACTATGAATATGATACACCCCAGCTTCAGCTTCAGCTTGAATCAACATTCTCTCTTAATATTAATTAACTGACTTTTTAGAGGATATATAATATAACGCCTCCCTCTATATTATCATTTATGTTTTATTTTTAATAATTATAATTACAAATTAAAAAAAAAAAATCACCAACGCTCCAATAACTATCATCATTAATGTTATTTTAATCTCTCACACAAATGTTATTACTGTTTAAATATGTACGTATACTATGTATCTATATTATTTATAATTTGTCCTAACCATTTTAATTACTCACGAATGAATTCAATAATTTATGAATTATATGGTTATAATTTCATTTACATTCATGGTGCATCAGAAATATTTTATTTTTACTATATTTTCTATTTAATTAAGAATTATTATGTTTAAATTAAGATAGACAATTAAAATATAAGTATCTAGGGAAATAATTAGAAAATAGTTTTTTATTTTATAAAATTAAAGAAAAAAAGAAAAGAAAAGCAGAAGCTAGCCCACAAAGCGCGTGGCGTTGGGTTGAACAAAGAATAAGAAAGTGGGGAACTAGTTACACTGCATAAACTCCACGTAAGCATTAGTAAGTAAGTATTGACCAATCACGTAAAATTATTTTATAATTTATTTTAATTTTTAATTAAATTAATAATTCAACCCCTGCCCAACCAAAACCCCTCTCACTAAAGACTCTAAACTCTCTCTCTCTAAGTCGCTCTCGCTCTCTCTCTCTGAGAGAAAACGACCGCCAAAAAAGTCCTCCAATCAAATATTCAATAAGTTTCATTTCCGAACAAATCAACACTTAGATCCATTCTTCCAGTTTTTGCTTCAGAGACGGTTGTATGTTAAGCCTTTAGAAAGTGATAAAGCTGGAATCTTTTTTTTTTATTTTTTTTTATTTTTTATGGTATGGTCTAGGAACAAGAAGCACTTCTTCCAATTTGAATTCGAATTCGTATTTGGATTCGTTTTTGTTTTCAGTTACTGAATTGAGAAATTTGAATCGGTTATTGTTGATTCTTTCACCAAGACAAATGAGGAAAAGCTTGCGCTTCTTTCTTCGGTTTCATTTCCTCTTCTTTCTCTTCTTCACTACAATTGGTAATTTCTTTCTCTCTTTTTCTTCTTATGTTCTTTCTAAATTCTTTTTAATTCAGTTATTTATATATATTGGAACTTTATATATGCATGTTACTTGGGTTGATCATAGAAATTTGAAGATCAGTTGCGATTTGCTGTTTGGATTTTGCTGTCTTTTATTATCCAAAATTAAAACGGATAGTTTTCCGATTAAAATTTTGATTATAGAAAATTCTTTCGAACTCATATATTTTCTGCAGTATCTAAAGGTTGATTTCTTTTTAAAATTTTATATCTTTTGAGTTTGTTGATACTTAAATTTAATTGATTTTTTTATTCCCTTTTTAAGGATGATGTTTTTGGTGTGGGCAGAAAATGTTATAGATTCTTTAGTCTAATCGTAGAGTAATAATAACATTATTGTCTTTTTAAGAATTATTGTATTTGTCAATTATGGTGATTGGTTTCTATATATATAGATTGTAAATTTGTAATGATTTTTTTCTTAGAGGTATTGGTATGGAGAAATTTTTTGTTTAATCTGTATCTCTCTTCTCTTCGACCTGTTTTGTTTTATGTCAATATGGAAATTCGATTACAGTATCAATACAATTTATCATGTAATATATATGTAAAACTTGTATTGGTTCTTACTTTTTAGATCCTAAAATGAAGTTACTTCATTTTTGTCATGCTCATCGTGGATTAGTTGCACAGTTTCATCTAAACACACTTGTAATTTAATAGGACTTGAAAGAATGTTTGAATAATTTGCTGGAAGATCTCCATAGACTGCTTCACAAATATAATGAATGTCATCAACTTTCCTCATTTTTCTGCAGTTATGTTGAGAAAATTGTAGCTGTCAGATTTAAACTCAATATATAATGGTGACTTTTTATGTTATTGATATGTAGAATCAAATGATAGACTAATTAATCGATACATTTCTGTTATTTTTCTCCAGCACCTAAGGTAGTGCAAGCCTTCACTGGAACTTATGGAATAAATTATGGAAGGATTGCAGATAACATTCCATCACCTGATGAAGTTGCTACCCTTCTCAGGGCAGCAAAGATCAAGAATGTTCGTATTTATGATGCCGATCACAGTGTTCTCAAGGCCTTCAGTGGGACTGGGCTTGAAATTGTGGTTGGACTTCCAAATGGATATCTGAAAGAAATGAGTGCCAACGAGAGTCATGCCATGAGTTGGGTTAATGAAAATGTGCAGTCCTTCCTTCCAGGGACAAAAATTGTTGGAATTGCTGTGGGGAATGAAGTTCTAGGTGGTGATTCTGAACTGTGGGGAGCTCTTTTAGGTGCAGTTAAAAATGTTTACAATTCTATAAAGAAGCTTCATTTAACTGATACAGTTCAGATCACCACAGCTCATTCACAGGCTGTTTTTGATAATTCATACCCCCCCTCATCATGTATATTTAGAGATGATGTTGCTCAGTATATGAAGCCATTATTGGAATTTTTCTCTCAAATTGGCTCTCCTTTCTGTTTGAATGCCTACCCATTTTTGGCCTACATGGGTGATCCAGAGAATATAGATATTAATTATGCTCTTTTCCTGTCAACTCAGGGGATTGATGATTCAAAAACTAATCTGCATTATGATAATATGCTTGATGCTCAGATCGATGCGGCCTATGCCGCTTTAGAAGATGCAGGATTTAAAAAGATGGAAGTTATAGTTACTGAGACTGGGTGGGCTTCACGTGGAGATGACAGTGAAGCAGCTGCAACAGTTGTTAATGCTAGAACATTCAATTATAATCTGCGGAAAAGGCTTGCAAAGAAGAAAGGAACTCCACTTAGGCCGAAGAATGTGGTGAAGGCTTATATTTTTGCAATTTTTAATGAAAATTTGAAACCGGGGCCAACTTCCGAGAGGAATTTTGGACTATTTAAGCCTGATGGGAGCATTGCATATGACATTGGATATCATGGGTTGAAATCTTCATCTGCTGATTCGTTGCAGAAGGTATTAGGTTCTTCATCACATGCCATATATGTTATTTTGAATTTGCTAATATTTTGGGCATTAGATTTTCTCAATAGATGATATTCTATCCGAGAAGAAAGAAAGGAAAAATGGAAAGAATGAACTACTTATTTTTGTTGCATCTCTGTGTCTGTCTTCCCATTGCATGACTTTTTCATCTTGTTGGCATTTGAAAGGGTGACAATGAAGCATAGAAAATATCTCTAAAATATGCCATGGACCTTTCTAAATTTTACTAACATAGTAACTACAAAAGATATGATAATAAAAAGCTTACTTGCAAGCTGTTTCATACCAGATAAATCATAAAGTTATGTAATGACTTTTAATGTTCTTAAACGCTGACAAATTCCGTGATGGATTCATTTACTGCATTATCCTTCAACCGTTTTAGGATTTTGATGTATCTTTGCATTTGACTACTGAATGATAGCATTTTATGAGAAGCAATTGGAAATCGATTAGGAGAAGAGCTGCTCTGAATATCATTTACACACAGAACTTATTATTTTCATTAACTGCTACCAATTTCATATCTCACAAATTGCATCTCATACCAGCTCTCATCACTCCTTTCCGTTCCTTGATCTAATGATCTTTCTTCATCTTTATATAATCAAATGCTTGCTGCATTACACTTCAACATCAACGCTTTTCTTCAATGAATCTCTTTATACTAAGCCTCAAAAGACAGTAAAAGTCTTTTTCACCACTTTGAATAGATATATCCCACCAACTCTCAAATGGGGAGAAACGGTAAGAAATGGGAACGACAATTTTTAAGACATGGAAGGAACATGAAGAAAATTTAGAGGGAGGAATACTCAATTCATCTTATTTTCAAGTGCGTCTTTCACCAATTAATTAGACCTCAAATGGAAGACGATTAACTATGGAGTTAATTCAAATTCAAAGACAATCAAATGAAATATCCAAGGAAATCGTACTTCTAAATAAGTAGTTAGATATCTAGAATTACCTGCGTCAAAGTGTTCATCAAGTGTGTTGGCTATATACCAGTCTTCTCTCTTATCCAGCCTAAAAAAGTAAAATACCAGAAAACGAAAAAATTCCCAAAAGAAGGAAATCAAATGCTAAAATGCTCATCTTTTGAATGTCCAACATCACATCAAGTGTGCAAAATCTTCCTCAATTTTATTCAGTGTGACATGACTTATGAGACTCACTCCTCATTGAGGTTATGTAACGCAAATTTTCTATCCAATTCTTTAATTCCTGATTATTGTTTACGCTTTGATGTAACATTAGGAGTAGAAGTAAGTATTCATATGATAGTGCAATCAGCCAATAGGATTAGGTAGATTGTTTCACTGTGCCTCTGCTCGGATTGGCTAGCTAGTTATCATCTCTTGCCTAAACCCCTGACATGATCTTCTTATTTCAGTAAGTTACGGCTGGCTGAAAATAGCTGGATATGCTTTCATCAGGCAAAGGAAAGATTAGTGCAACATTATTTTACAAATTATGGTTAATTACTAGTTGCAGAGAATGATATCTTCAATGACAAAGCTGTTTATTTATTTAATTCCCTGTGTATATCATGTGAATAAAAGAAACGGGAAAACAGAATACCCTACCTCAGATAACTCTTTACTATTTACAAGAACGAGTTATTGAGGGAGCAGACATGTGCGTATGTAGTTATTTATTTTATGATTTATGACACTAAATCATCGACTGTGTTATCTCCTCTATGCCACAGGATACCTGAGGTTGGGCTAGGTCCTGTTCCTTGATTTTAGAAATCTTGCTGTGGCAATGTCTGTGATGTGATCATCTTTAGCTAGTGATTGAGCATATCTTGGGGCTCTCCTTCTTCCTCTTGTATTTTAATGCTATACCAGTAACCACCACATAGTCGTTCATAGAACTTAATTTTTCCATTCCATGTCATACATGAAAGAGTAAAAACTATAGATCACTGACTCTTGTATTCCCTATAAATGTTTGCTAGAAATTGCTGATTAATTTTATATATATCAGCAATTGTGTATTTATTTTTTCCTATTAAACCTACTCTCTTTGTTTAACTATATCATTTACATTTGTGGTTGTTTTCATACCACATATATGGTTTGTGCTGTATGGAGAGTTTCATATCCTGAGTAAAATAACCATTTGGACTGTTTGCTGACTTACTGTTTTGTTGCATTCAAATGGCAAATCATTTTCATTTTAATAAATGTGCATCAAAATCATGTGGAAGATGACATATTTAGGGTGTTAAAAAGGTAACTGACTAACAAAATTTCTTCTTACTCATTTTGAGTTGTGCTTGTTGATGAGAATGATTCACATTGATTAGGAGTGATAGGTTGATGATCTCTAGTGTTTTCTGGTCCAATGTTTCTGCCCTGGTTGCTATTGTAACACACCTCAAGAAATAGAAATAATCTGATAGGAATCCACTTCAATATCTCAAATAATTGGGTTGAGCAATGAGACTTATTGAGTTTGGATAAAAACCACCTTGAAAAATTGGTTTGCCAAGGGAGGGTGCCCATCCAATGTGGGATCCTAACATACATTTCCCTTCCAATGTGGAATCTTAACATACCACCACGCT
>WYDK02000014.1:4709654-4766092 GCA_009867345.2 Toxicodendron radicans
TATATATTTTTTTTTTTTTATGGGAAGTGTTCGGATCAGTTTGTTGGATCTTTAAGTTGACATTGAATAAGCTCCTCAGTCCTCACTCACCACCCCTGAATCTCTTTTTACTTTTTTATTATCAGATCACCCTCACAATATTGAATTCTACAAATGCATGGATATTGATTTTCTCCGATTAAGATATCATTTATTATTATTATTGAGAAATTGCCATTAATAAAGTTTAATATTTGTATAAATGTATTTATTAGAAATACTATAAAACGAGAAAATTGATGAGGTTGGTATGATTATTCATAAGCATGCAATGCGAGCGAGATGAACTTAATAAATAATAATAATTAATTAAAAAATAAAAAATAAAAAATCTAATCCCTCCTCTTCAGTATTCAATTCAAACTCACTCGCAGTGATCGGACAGAGTCAACAATTCTGTCCATCAAATCTCACCATGTCTACTTCTCTACACAACGAAATTCATTAACTAAAACCACATCAGAGCAAACCACAATGTCCATCCCTACAAGACCACCAACGCCCGACTCCTGGGATTGCAATTACATGCTCCCAGGTCCACCCAGTCGCAACAACTTCGGATCCGCAGATTTAAGCTCCTCCGGTTTGTTAGCCTTTGCATCTGGTTCCTCTGTCTCCATTCTCGACTCTCGCTCTCTCCAGCTCATCTCCACAATTCCTATTCCTCCACCCACCGCCACCAATTCCGCCGCATCTCTCTCTCCTTTCGTCACTTCCGTTCGCTGGACTCCTCTCACCCTCCGTTGTGACTTACTCTCCGCTGAACCCTCCACCTCGCATCTTCTCCTTGCCGCCGGCGACCGCCACGGCCGCATCGCTCTACTAGACTTCCGCCTCCGCTCCGTCATCCTGTGGCTCGACCCTGACCCTAATCCCAGGCTTGGCATCCAGGACCTCTGCTGGATCGTATCCAAACCCGACTCCTACCTCCTCGCTGCGATTAATGGAACATCCATTCTCTCTCTCTACAGCACGACAACTCCCGCCGCGTGCATATGGAAATACGACGCCTCGCCTGAATACCTCTCCTGCATCCGCCGCGATCCTTTTGATTCCCGCCACTTTTGCGTCATTGGTTACAAAGGTTTCTTATTGTCGGTAAAAGTTTTAGGACAGAGAGAAGATGAAGTTGTAATTAAAGAATTGAAGATTGGAACGGATTGTACGGATTTGCTGAAGCTGGAGAGGGATGTGAGTGGGGGCGGCTCCTCTCCCACGTCGCCTGCTTCCGGGTTATTCCCGCTTTATATGGTGAAATTTGTTTTTTCGCCACAGTGGAGGCACATTTTATTTGTGACATTTCCGAGGGAGTTAGTTGTGTTCGATTTGCAGTATGAGACCACACTTTCTGCCGCAGCATTGCCGCGAGGCTGCGCCAAGTTTCTAGATGTGTCTCCTGATCCCGATAATGACTTACTCTATTGCGCTCATCTTGATGGGAAGCTCAGCATATGGCGCCGGAAAGAGTACGGTCACATCTCAGTCCAGTTCTTCTATTCTTTCATTAAAATATTTGCGATGATACGTTTTTATGTTTCAGAAGTTGCATCCAAAAATGTCTACAATTTAATGTATAGTAAGAAAGACACTAGAGCACTTTTGATTGGAGTTGAAGTATTATCATTTACTACTGTGCAAATTGTCAGTGTCAACTTTTATGAACAAATGTGATCTCTCTTTTTGTTCTAGAGATAGTGCTTATAATTTGCTTGAAGAGGGTACGGTAGAGCTACATTATGTTACTCTAAATCTTTGCGGGAATGAAAGATATTCAAGACTTCTAAAAAGAACAAGTGGTTTTTAGTAATGTGTGGTTATAGGTTGGTGGTATCTTGGTCATGCTCTTAGGACATCTAAGTTCCTTCATGGTTATTACGAGTTGAAATTTGTCTTGTCCGATCTCTTGAAGAAAAATTATGGATGTTCATGATTTTTATAAAAGCATAGTAGAAATTGTGATTTTGCGTGTCACGTAATTTGGGGTTTTAGGGAGATCAGATGTTAATGTTTGCATAACTTTTTTAACAAAGGGTATGGCTTTTCGACTAATGGCCGTGATAAGAACTGGTTATGTTATTTTAAGTGGAACTTTTAATATCTTTGGATTTCGGTTACCATTCAACTGGAATTACTTTTGAATTACTTTTGTAAAAGAATGTTGTATAGGACAACATAATTAAACACTATATCTTTGCAAATCTATATTCTTTTTTCTTTCACGCTTATGGGCTTTGCCTTTGTTGAAATTATAATATAGTTGAAGTAATTCTACATTTCAAAATTAAATGGTTTTTTCTTCTCTTCCTCATTTAAATGTGAGTCTAAATGATGATTATACCATGAATGTTTTTCTGGCCTTAAGGGACTGTACTTATTTGGATTTTATCACAGAGGTGAACAGGTGCATGTAATGTGTACAATGGAAGAGTTCATGCCTTCAATTGGTACATCTGTTCCTTCACCTTCAATTCTTGCTGTCCTCGTCTGTCAATCAGAGTCTGCCCTCCAGAATATTGGCAAGTCTTATGCACATGCATTTCATTCTCCTTCAGCCAATGTAGATTTTGACAATCCTTTCGATTTTTCTGATGATACACTTCTTCTTTCAAAGACACGTTTAATCTCCATTTCTGATGATGGAAAAGTATGGAACTGGCTCTTGAGTGCTGAAGGGGTTGGGGATTTTCAGCAGGATGTTACAGACCCTGGTATCCATGCTGATGTCACTGAAGTTCCAGCTGTGGGTAACGTTACTAGTGATGCCCATGCCCCGGAAGCAGTTAAGCAGCTAGAACATGTGAGTGGCAGCAGACACCGTCCATCAAATTCTACCTCCAGTCGAGCAGATATGTCATTTAAGGTTTGTGAATGAATATTTTCTCTGCCATTAATATGGTGTAGTAGTTACAAACTCTTACTTGGTGGCTGAAGACTGCGATAATTTGACTTGAACAAAGCAAACCTCTAAATATTATAATTTTCTGGTCTCTTCTTTTGGTTACAAGATCTTCTTAATATGCAATTGGTAAGGTATATGAAAATGCTAATGCTGGATTTGGTTTCCCTTGACTTCAAGTGCTAGATTTAGGTTTTCAATTTACTTTTTGCTCAATAAGACCCTGGCACACAATATGCAGTGTGAAATTTTTTTGTTTAACCTCGTTACACCACCTTACCTTTTACTTGCCGTTGCCTTTTACCTTTTAACATTCATGTTAAAACTTGTTAGTGATGCAACATTGTTGTTCGCATGAAAAATTGATCCCTGGAATTAATAAAATTTAGTAACTCACATATGGTTATTATGTTCTGGTTGGTGGTTGTCCTGTTACCTGCACAAATTCCTGTTAGATTACTCCTTAGACTGAGACTCGTCCAGGCCTTGGAGACACAGGCGGGTAAACTGTGACAAAATTGCATAAATTCATTAAAAACATTGCCTATATGGAGCTTTGCAGATCTAGGTACAGATATGGGAATTTGAACAGTAAACTCTGACTGTGAAGGTTGTGCTTCGTAATTGATGTTTAATAAAAACATTCTTTCTGTAGCATAGTTTGATGGGTTCTTTCATATTCTTTTCTTCTTTGTCAAGGGTTCATTGAATCACATAGTTCTCCTTACATGCTCATTATGTTGGTTGTGTGTTCCGTGATAAATGACTGGCCAAACCACTTATGCAGGTCAGCTTGGTTGGACAGCTTCAACTGCTTTCTTCAACACTGACCATGCTGGCTGTACCATCTCCTTCTTTAACAGCTACTCTGGCCCGTTAGTTTCATCTTGCCACTGATTTACTATATCTGTTGAGTTTCCATCTTTTTAAATGTTTAGGAGTTATCATCAATATGGATATGAATTATAACCACCCCTATTTGTTGATTAACGAGATATTATTATGTAAAGGTGGGGGAAACTATCCTGCTGTAGCTGTTCCACTTGTTGCTTTGGGAACCCAAAGTGGAACAATTGATGTTGTTGACGTTTCTGCCAATGCTGTTGCTGCAAATTTTTTTGTTCATAATGGTACTGTCAGGGGACTAAGATGGCTTGGAAATTCTAGACTGGTTTCATTTTCTTACACTCAGGTATATGACATTTGAAATTTTATTGTTTATTTAGTTTCAAGTATTTTCTTTCTGCCAACCTGCTCCCTCCAATAGGCTTCTTGTTCTTTTAATTGAGAAACCCTGTAACTAAATGATGCCTTTTTTGTTTATTTCTTTTTAAACAATACCAAGTTCATTATCATATAACCAGTACTTCGTGGAATCAGGTGAATGAGAAATCCGGAGGTTACATTAATAGGCTTGTCATCACATGTCTTAGAAGTGGGCTTAATAGAACGTTTCGAGTTCTACAAAAGCCTGAACGTGCACCTATACGAGCTTTAAGGGCTTCTTCTTCTGGAAGGTTGTCTTCAAATCCAATTTCTTTTCTTGCATTCATCATACTTTTACTTAAACGCACTTGTGCTCCTTCTGTATCATCGTTTTCTATTTATCTGTGTTTCCCTTTGGAAATAGAATCAATGTATAATGAGCTTGAGATTATCTTCTTGGACTTACAAGTAAATGTTTATATTGGAATGCTAGAAAATGAATCTCACCTTTCTCTTGAACTTATACTTTTACATGATTATTGTACTCATTGCCAGTTCCATTGCTATAAATGGTTGTGTGAGAAAAAATTGATGCGAACAACTTTCATTTCTTGTGGTGGTAATAACCTCATGTTTGATGGAAGAAAGAAAAGTTGGGAACTTGTGTATCACTTACAAATTATTGAAGCTTTTGGAAGTAGAGAGGAGGTTAATGATTTGGTGGACTATTCTTGTAAGATATGGAAATTTGATGATGCCCAGTCAAAGATAAGAACCTGGTTCTTAAGTTAGAAAGGGTGTGAAACTTACATTGGATATGATTTGATTCATAATGCCATCTTTTATTTGTTTTCTTCAGCCTGGGAGGGTGGGTGGGTGGATTATTGATATTGGTAGGTGAAGAAGTTTTAGTGGATCAGATGGTGGCATAAGAGGTTTTATTAATTTATTGGGAACAAGACATCTAGCGGTACTTATTTTGATTACCAGAAACTGTGGTTCTTTTTGAATTAGTGTTTGAGTAGGCTAACTGTAATTAAAAATAGGGGTAGCTGGGAATCTAAATGTAGTGATTTTTGAAATATAATAGCCAAAAATATGGTCATCATGAAAAAATGTTGATAAATTTTTAGAGATTACTTAATCTGAGTGTAAATTGAGAAGCTTATAGGAAGAGTTTACCCTTGGGTATTGGTTTTGGTGGTAAAGCATAGTGGTGAGTGCATGTGTGTCCTAAAAACTTACTAATGGAAGGACACATGGGGGAAGAATGTGGAACTCTTTTTTGCAGTATAGTAGATATCAAGTGAGTATGATAAAGTGTAGGTAGTGGAGTTATGTGTCTGAGGAGAATCTTGGAAAAAAATTTGAAGAAAACATGATATTCTGTCTGGGAAATGTTAAAAAAGTATGTTTATTTAACTTGACTTTAATTATTTACTGATTGAATATGAATTTGTTATGACTTCATTAAAGGTTTCTAGACGTAGACTTTTAACGTTTTTCTATAACTTGCTTAGTTCCAGTGTGACTGAGTTGCATTTCTGGCATGTTTTGAGGATAACTCTTTCGTTTACTTATCTTCTTTATACCCCTTTTCTGTCAAACTTTATGCTCTCTTTTTATTCTTCATGACTACATGAGCATCTTGTGGTGATTCTGCTTCTTCTGGTTTAAATAAATGTCCAGGTATCTTCTAATTCTGTTTCGTGATGCTCCTGTAGAGGTTTGGGCAATGACAAAAAATCCCATTATGGTAAGTTGGTCCATGCCTTTTTTGCTATTTCCAATTAAAATATCTCTACTAATTCAACGATATTACCCATAGTGTTTGTCAGTAAGCTTATACAAATAGGAACTGTTCTTATTTACTGAAATTTATCTACATAGTCAATATGTTTTAGTATATTCACGTGTGAATGTCAAACGAGCTGTAGAATTTCAAGAGTACATCTTTGATGTTTGCTTACCTTTTTTGACCAAAGTACAACTATTTGTATCATTGTTAAATATATACATTTTTACCTTTAATTAGTATAATAGAATGCGAAACAAACTGTAGAATATCAAGGGTACACCTTTGATGTTTGCCAACCTTTTTGACCAAAATACAACTATTTGTATCATTGTTACATGTATAAATTTTTACCTTTAATTAGTATAATAGACCCACATGTTGGTGTGCTCTATTGAAACATACAAGGCGTTTCATCACCCCTTGAAATATTTAGCATGTCGATGTTCCATTTGTGCATTCTAATGTCCAAACATGTGAAAGGACTAAGTTACATGCGTATATTTTGGCCCTCTTTTAATGGGATGGAAGAAAGTAATACTTGTATTTTGTTCAGAAATAGAACAAATGAAAGATTGGCTTTACTAATGTGCATGTAGGTGTTACTTCATCAGATGAAGGAAATTTTTTTCTCTTTGGGTGTTTGCATGGAAGGTTATAAATGTAAATGGAGAAATTAGATGTGTAGGTATTACTTGGATTCTATTGCCCTGTTATGTTCCATAAAGTCCATACATGTAAATAAAGTCATAACATGGTGCGAAAATAGTTGTGTAAATTGATAGTGGTCTACTTTTGAAAGCCATGAATCCATACAAGAGGTTCTAGAAAGAAAATATGTTGACTCATTTACCGTAAGACTACAAAACTCAAAAGTTCCGTAAGATGGTCATGATGTCCATGTGTCATAGGTTTTCTATCTGTCTTCTCTATGATTCCACATTATTACATGTTTAGAATGCTGTCTTGTTTGTTTCTTGTAATTTTTTACTTTTTTAAGTTCTTTTCGGAATATCTGATAATTATTTTCCCTCAATCCTAGAGACTTTCCTGCTCACTGAAAAATATCCTTTCTGTGTTTCTTTTCCCCTACTAATTATGATTGAGGAAGTTTTCTTGCCACAAGTATACATCTGCATATTTATATATAATTTGCGTTTTATGCAAAATTGTATGTATTTATGATTGATTGGTTTTGCATTTGTTTCTTTATCTTCAATTTTAACGTACAAGATGCAAATTTTTTTTTTCTAACTAAATGAATCATTGTGGCATTCACACACCAATATTTGTTTTAGTTCAATTATTTAGTTTCTCATATATAATTATTATGCTTTATTCTCCATGTAGCTTAGATCATTAGCTCTTCCATTCACGGTATTGGAATGGACTCTTCCAACAGTTCCTCGGCCAAGTCAAAATAGTCCTCTTAGGCAATCGTCAATGTCCTCTAAGGATCATACAGCCATGACTGCAGATGGAGTGTCTACACAATCAAAGGCATCGTCATCAGATTCCAGTGAGCTTCTTAACTTGTTATGCCAATATGTTATATTTTCCATTGGCTGGTGAAAGATATGGGTTCTCATTTTCTTTGATAATTTAAACTTTTATCTGCAGAGGCAGTGGGATCTGATGGATCCCAAGATGATTCTTCTGAAAGTTTTGCATTTGCGCTAGCAAACGGTGCACTTGGAGTTTTTGAGGTTCATGGGCGGAGGATTCGAGATTTTAGGTATTGTTTTTCTTCGATGAGAAATGTTGCCATTTGGATATAGCATTTTAATAATTGGATATTAACTATTCAATTATGTTATAGGTTGCATTTTAGCTATTTGTGTTTAGCGTTATCTTAAAATTTTCATATTTCTATTCATAACCCATAATATTTGGCCATACTATTGCTAGCCACAGTGGAAGATTACACATGCCTATTTTATACAAATTGTATGTAGGAAATAAATTGGGAGAACTTGCGCTATAAATTTCCTTGGACATGCAAAAAAATGATAATAAATCCAGCCGTTAATTGTTAATAAACTGAATATTGATTCATTAGTAAGAGTTGAACCTCGTGATAAACAGGAGAAAGAAGAAACAATTTGAAAAGCTTTACCAAAACCTATTTTTCATATTACCTTTGCTTCACCATTTAGTTTTGTTCTATTTTTATAATAGATCATCCTGCGATTGATGCGTATAATTGCTTCACATTTTTACACATGAACAGCCGTTTATTTGAGATGTTAATACCTATATGCGTTATGCTGGTCAGTATTGGATTGCATGTTTGGCCTCAGCTGTATCCCTGTTACTAATGATTATTCAGTATTTTGGAAATTGAAGGGAGATCAAATATAAAATTTAATGAGAAAAAGTTATGTCATCCCTAGTCCCCACTTACTCACACATGGGTTCTCTAATTCTGAATTAATATAGCTCCGTATCATGTGATTGCTTTGAATCGTCTCTTTTTTCATACTACATGTTATTTTATCTCATTATGTCTGTGTTTTTCTTGTCAATAGACCGAAATGGCCATCTTCTTCATTTGTTTCGTCTGATGGATTGATTACAGCCATGGCCTATCGCTTGCCCCACGTTGTATGTATCATATGTTTCCCTTCTATGTGATCTGTTTGGTAATCTGAATTAGAACCATGGTTTTTTCAAGATTTCTATATTGATGAACTGTGGCTTCATATTTTCTCAGGTTATGGGGGATAGGTCAGGAAACATACGGTGGTGGGATGTTACAACTGGACAGTCTTCCTCATTTAATACTCACAGAGATGGAATCCGAAGAATAAAATTCTCACCTGTTGTTTCAGGAGACCGTAGTCGAGGGCGCATTGCAGTACTATTTTATGACAATACATTTTCTGTATTTGACCTTGTAAGCTCCCTTCTATATGTATATTCATGGAGATATTTAGTCTGTTTTACTCACAAGATAGGCAAAATTAGCTGGCAACTCTTGTTATCTATATTGAGCTTTTGGTATTATAAGCATTAGTAAAATGTATAGAGAGCATTTACTTCCTATATACAATACTGGAAATGTGTATTGATAATAGAACCTTTCATAACACATATACTACTGAATAATATTCATTGAGATTCCTTTTTGTTCTACCTTACTTCTCCCAAGATTTTTCTTCATTTGATCATATTTTTGTGCACCATTTCATTTGCAGGATTCACAAGACCCATTAGCAAATTCCCTTTTACAACCTCAATTTCCTGGAACTCTTGTATTGGAACTTGATTGGCTGCCTTTGCGAACTGATAAAAATGACCCATTGGTATTGTGTGTAGCTGGAGCTGACAGCAGCTTCCGCCTTATTGAGGTTAAAATGTAAGCACCCACCATTTGGTTTGACTTTCCTAACTCCTCTTATAACCTTTTGGCTTTTTATATGAATGAGGACTTTTTGATGATAATCTTGCTCTTTCAAAGCAGAAATGAGAAAAAAATTGGCTACATGCCCCAGACTCAAGCTATTAGAGAGAGATTCCGTCCTATGCCGTTATGCTTACCTATATTGTTTCCTACTCCGCATGCACTGGTAACAATTACTCTTACCTTTGTATATTCCTTTTCAAATTTTCATAATATAATAATAATATTTATCCATTCTTGTGCAAATTGGATCTCTAATATCAGTTCTCACCTTGTATATTTCATACATCAATTTTGTATTGTATATTTCATACATCAATTTTGTACTGGAAAACATCAATGGAAGTAGTTGCCTTTCGAAGGGTAATGATGGAGATATATGCCATTTTTTCTGGAGTGAAATAAGACATTTTAAAGAAAATTAAGGGTGGAACCTTCAAATTTGAAAAAGGAACAAGGCTAGCAAGAAAAATTTTGGGCCTTGTAATGCTAAGTGTGGAGCTGCATCTTATTTGTTCATAATCTGATGGAGATACCTGTCATGCAGAAGTGCTTTTGCAAAACTTTGTTATATTAACATCTAATGTCAACGATGCTTTGATTCAAGAGATGACGTGAGCTTTTGGAAAATCTTTATGAATTTAGTTTTCTGTTAACTGACTAATTTTACTGTTCTTTCTTTGGTGCAGGCATTGAGGATGATCTTACAATTGGGTGTGAAGCCTTCATGGTTTAATACTTGCAGCACAACCATAAAGCAGAGACCTCACTTAATTCCTGGAACTCCTTCATTTACAAATGATCTTCGCAGTCACATGATTGGTTTACCTCCTATTGGTGACTCAGTTGTGCCAGAGATGCTCCTCAAAGTATTAGAGCCTTACCGGAAAGAGGGTAGCTTTCTACTCCCGTGATCTGTTTCTAATATTGAAGGGTTTCACATTCATTCATTTAAATTGGTTTGTTTTCTTGTAATCTTTTCCCAATGTTTTCTTGCCCAAGGCTGCATACTTGACGATGAGAGGGTAAGATTGTATGCTTCTGTAGTGGATAAAGGCTGTGCTGCAAGGTTTGCCTTTGCAGCTGCAATCTTTGGTGAAACCCCGGAAGCACTTTTTTGGTTACAGTTGCCTCATGCTCTTAATCATTTGATGAATAAGTTATTAAAGAAGTCTCCACAACAAGCCCCTCTTTCAGCTTCTAGTTCAGGGCTTGATGACACAGCTATGCTGAGCAGGATTACGTCAAAGGGAAAATCAATTACAGGAACCAGAAAGAGGGATTCTTTGGTAAGTCGGTCAATATGTCAACCCTTGATGATTCTTGGTGAATTTTTCTGTTAAGTTTCTGCTTATGGTTCTTTTTTCTTCTTCTTCAAGTTTCAGACATCGATCTAGGTAATTTTTTCTTGCATTTCTGTCATCTTCTCTTTTGTAAATTGAACTTTTTGGTTGTCAGAGTCAGGGTCAACTTAGATTAATGGCTTTCGGACAAGAAGAGTTGTGGGAAACTGCTAGTAAACGTATTCCTTGGCATGAGAAATTGGAGGGAGAACAGGCTATTCAGAACCGTGTTCACGAGTGAGTTCCACATATTACGCATATTAGACTTCTTATGTCTGTTCTTGCTGAGTTTGTGTTATTCCATTGGTAGAATGTATGCAGTTGCGTATGAGTTGCTAATATGTTCGTAAGATAATGGATTTAAGCTTTAGTCAAGTTTCATGAATCAGATATTAAACTGGAGATAAATTTTCTATTGATTGATGGATATACTTAGAATGACCTCCTCTAATCTTCAGCTATATGTTGAATATCCAAAAGTTTTAGTTACTCTTTAAATGTCTTTTGTTGCATGTTACTAGTAATGCTGTGACAGGAGAAAATGATTGTGAAGATTTGAGATGAATTGTATACCAAAATTCATGATAGAGAAGGTGTCAAGGGATAACCCTATGCATTGAAGTTTATTTTCTGAATATATAAAATCTGTGTGTGTGTGTTTAAAGATAGGTAAAGTGGCTACCACACACCACCCCACCTCCACCAACACTCGCACACAAACACCAAAGGCTGAAGTAAAAGAAGAGAGATATGGGCAATACTGAATAAAGAGAAATCTGTCAGAATTGAATCTCAAGAGGAGCATCTGTTGCTATACCAATTTTTTAATTAACTTCAGGCATGCCCTGCTGGTTTGACTATCTTTCAAATATGGACTGCTTCTTGACCCATAACATCAGTATCAGTTGAGCTCTTTCTGTTTGCTGACTTTGTGGACTATTTACTTAAAATTAGGGATGAAGAAAACCAGTTTACACTGTCACAGTTATTTTATTTTATTAAGGCTCTGCATTTGTTAAATTCCCTAGCATGCAAGTCCTTTTTTTCCACTAATAATATATTCAACCTTACCAATCTTGTTATCCATGTAAAGGGACTGAAGTCAATCATGGTGCCACCATACCAGCTGCTGGGCTTCTGCACTAGTAGTATGTTTTAGGTTCTGATGATTGTACTTAATTTTCTTTATGGCAGGCTTGTCTCAGTTGGAAACTTAGAAGCTGCAGTTAGCTTATTGCTTTCCACTTCTCCAGAGAGCTCTTACTTCTATGCAAATGCTCTTCGTGCAGTTGCTCTTTCTTCTGCTGTGTCAAGGTCTCTTCTTGAACTTGCAGTTAAGGTGAGTGTTAATCTGGAAAGCAATTATTTCTAATTTGAAGCTCAATTTTTTTTGGATATAATGGTTTACCTTCATGTGACTTTTTTACAACTACATGATCTTCTAGGTTGTTGCAGCCAACATGGTGAGGAATGACAGGTCACTGTCTGGCACTCATCTTCTTTGTGCTGTTGGAAGATATCAAGAGGCTTGTTCTCAGGTTATTGTCTTTGATCTATATTCTATGTAAAATTTTCTTGAGGATTTATCAATTTTTGGTCTTTGTACATTTAAGTCGTACAATTAAGAGGCCCTTATTCTCTTTCATCCATTTGCTCCTTCCCTTCTAGTGCTTTCTACTATTCAATCCTTCAATTCCTATTTCCTCACATTATCATCAATTAAAACATTTTTCATAAGAAATAATGATACCTTCCTTGGTGTTTCGATTACAAACGCCAGCTTGATCCCTACTCTATATACTATCTATCCATTATAAACACAACTTTACAAACAATAACTTAATAGAAAAAATACTAACATATTCAATCTCAAATGAGCACCCTTCTTTTCAACTTTATCATAGTTCAAATTGCTGAATTGGGATAATAAGAATTCAGTGAGTTAATATGGGGAATGAGAGAAGAATGGATGTGCTTTAACTATGGTAAAAATTCTTCATGACCCCCATTAACCAACTTAGCTTGTGTTGTCATGTCAGCAGGAAGTCGAGCATTGGTATGATTAGCCTCTAGGTGTATGTTTGCTTCTTAGAGTTCTCATACATTTCTCTTGATACTGTTATTCCCAGAATAAACTTCAAAAGAATCATTGACATCCTTCTATTTTGTCTTAGTACTTTGTTTCTATTGTAATTTCAGGTAAATTTGGTTTTAAAAAGTTGAAGTAATGCAAGTCAATTTCAGTTTAGAATAATGTGCAAAGAAGTTAATGTAGCTTTTATGCGGCATTATAAGAAAAATAGAATTCACCTGCTGTAAAGAAATTAGTGAACTCTTGGTACTTTGTATGCTCATTCGGTGGCACCAAGTTTTTAAGATGCGGGAAAGGAAGTGGAAACTTTCAGAGTAGATGAAAGTAAGCCATGATATAGGGATAATTGAAATTTGTCTGGGTCTATGATGGAATAATGGTAGTGTCATTTGTGATACTTTAAAAAGATAAGAATGCTTATGCTAAAGCTAGTAGAACAAATTGGAAAGATATGGGTAAAGGGTAGAATCATATCCAGAGAGATTCATGGAAGGCTTGTGTGACTAAGCATGTGAATATCTGTAGTCTGGAAACCATCACGTCTTGGGTACTGGTAAAAAGAGAATGATACCCTCCTGAACAACATATTAGGCATGAAAAAGTGATCAGTTGGCTTAGCTTTTAATATAATGGTGGTCAATGTAGATTGCTCAATATTTGCTGGATTAATTAGTATCTGAACTCTTATGCAGTTGCAAGATGCTGGATGCTGGACCGATGCTGCAACTTTAGCTGCCACACATTTGAAGGGATCTGACTATGCAAGGTTTATTATTCCTTTTATCATGAAACATATTTGAGGTTTTTTGTGTTTGAATTATATTTGTATCAACCAAGCTTCTTTCAATGTTGTTTCTATATGTGACAACTTCAATATGTGAAATGATTCTATGCCGCAAGCTCATCCATAGTGTTTGCATTAGATCAACATGCTGCTGTTCCTTAGTCAGGCAGTTACATAGAGAAACGATTCTTCAACCCCAAAAGCAAAAATGGCTTTCCAATCTTGGATGGGTTGCTTATATCTTCTAGATTAGACAAACAAGTTTCAGAAATTGTTTCCCTCTTTACTTTGTCATAGTAAATTAGTATTATATTTGGTTTAAAATGAAAACTTAATGATACTTGTTAACGCCTTACTTCTCTGTTTAGCCTCATACAGATGTTGTGCCCTAGAATAATTTATGTGGGAGGTAAAAAAATATTTTCTTTTAGCTTACTTTTCTGGTGGTGGTGTTTTACAAGTGAATCGTATAGAGGATTCAAAATTCTACTCTCATTGCACATCATAATCTTTTATTACTTAATTGACGAGTTAGAAATTAGATTACCATGATTTCATCTTTTGTTTCTTGCAGGGTTTTGCAGAGGTGGGCTGATCATGTCCTTCATGTTGAACACAATATCTGGAGGTACCACCATTTCTATTTCCATACCCTCCTATTCTAATATTTATTTCTGTAATGTTCTGAAGTTGTAGTGGCCCAATTCAGGGCTCTTATTTTGTATGTTGCAGCTGGTGCATTGCAGGAGGCATTGGCAGCACTTCGTGAGACACAACAACCTGACACAGCTGCTATGTTTGTACTTGCTTGTCGTGAAATTTATACAGAAATTACCACCACTTTAGAAAATTCAGATGATGAATCTGGGTCATCAAGCAGCAATATGTCGGTCAATTTACCAGGGTTAAACCCAGAGAATCAGGATGTTATTGCAGTCGGTGAATACTTTGGACAATACCAAAAAAAATTGGTGCACTTGTGCATGGACTCTCAGCCATATTATGACTGATGAATGGCCTGGGTCGCATTGCATCATGGTAAGAAGTTTCGGTGATACTTGGTTTCTCAGTGAGACGGAAAGGTGGGGCATTTATTGGGGTAACAGATTATGCAACTCCTATGCCAAATTCTCGGTCAATCGTTGGAAGTTTCTGCATGATGAAGTTAGTCTACTTGAGAAAGAGCATGTGCATTTTTTGCAGAGATTCACTTTGCTGGATTGTAGAAAAAAAAAATGGTGGAATGGCTTATAACAAAGTCTGTTGTAGAGAAAATTATTTAAAGATAGTTGTAGCTCCTGTACAAAAATTTTTGGCGGCTGCAGGATCTTCAAAAGGAATATGTTTCTTGATGACTGGGCGGTGATCATTTGTATATTTACATACAGAAAAACGCATTTTGCTTTCCGAAAATGAGTTGTTTTGAAATGAGATAAAATATAAAAAATCAGCAAACCATGTACTTTATATTTAGCCACCCATTTTGGCATATTTGCTGATACAATCTCTCTTGTGTTCATTGTTTCTCTTTCCTTGTTCTGGTTTTTGGGTTAGATGCAGTAACAGTGAGATTGCCATCAAGAAAATTTTAGTTGATACAGGGTTTAAAATTTGTTCGCTTTTAGCCAGTGACAACAATTTCCTCCTTATGCATTGCTTACCATTTGTGTTGATTAAAATAAAAGAATGATTTATAATTAGGATTAACATATTTTTCGTTTAACTTATATTTGAAAAGCTTTTGGTAATACTCGTTCATATATTTAATTAAAAACCCTATCCTTAATGACAGACGCCGTCCAACTCTGTTAGTATAGTAAGGGTAATCTTCTAATTTTACAGATATATAGAGAGAATAGATTAATAGTAATGTTATAGACACTGAAAATTGGTACCGAATGACGTTTAACTTTATGCGTTTATATTCTAGAATGACCGTCCAACAAATGTGGATGATCATCCAAAATATTGGACGACCGTCTACATTTTTTGGACAATCGTCTAAAAAATGTGTCCCAGAATGACAACTGGACGTTTATCCATATGTAAGGAACAGACTTCCAGTGTGAATGAACAAGCATCCAAAAATATGGACGCACATCCAAGTCAATGCATATAAATTTTCGAAAAAAAATTAATTCTAATAATATGAACTGACTTGGACGGGTGTCCATATTTTGGGACGCCCGTCTAAGACCACTGGACTGAAATCCATGTTTTTGGACGCCTATCCATGACCATTAGACGGGCGCCCCAAAATATGGAATGGGACACCCGTCCATGTGAATTTAAAAAAAAAATTATTTAAAAACCAAAAGTAAACTTACTCATATAATAATTTAGGATTTGGCTACACGAATGGGCGGATGTAACCCCTTTGAGGCCTACCCTCAAATTGAATATATATATATTTTTAATGGAAAATTCTTCCCTATAATTTTTTTTATTTTTTAGGATTCTATCTGTCTTTATTAATTTAACATTTATATCCTCCCCATTTCCTCTAATTTAGTCCATATAATATACCACATAAATCACTATTAATTGTAAATTTTAATTTTATGACCTAACATCACTATTATTTCATAATTGTATTTACATTTATGTATTTAATCCATCTACCTAATTAATTACTTAACAAACATCAATTATCTCTACTAATAAAATATTTCATGCTCTAGCTTACACCCCTTTTAAATATAAATAAAAATTAAAAAAATTATATAATTATAAACTAATAATCTACTTAATAATTATCATTATATTTCCCTAATTTTAATAAATTCTGAATGATTATGTTATACTCTTTTCACAAATTTATCCTCCAACTAATGACAATGGTGTAACATAATTAAAAGAAAAAAAGTCAAATTATAATTCAAATTGAATCATTCATTGGATTTTGACCATGACAGTTTAGTATTAAGAGCAATCAGAATTGTTTATTATTTAATTTTTTAAAGAACTTAATCATATAAAACATTACTTTAAAAGTGCATATAACTCAACTCATTTTTTTATTCCGCCCTTGCTTCTTCTTTTCCAATTTCATTACAATTTTCCATAAGACATCAATAACATTAATTAGTAAGAGAAGAATTTGAATGGAAAGCAAATTAGGTCAATATTTAGGTTTAAGGTTTTTTGCTCTCTTCACATTGAAGAGGTTTTTCCACGTAAAAATTTTCTTGTATTTCCTTGTGAATTGAATGATATTTTCAACACATTTGCTCAAAGGTTTTGCTTCTCGTAGATTTATTCAAATAAGAAAATTTTGTGTTATTGCGTTATTTTTTTCAGCTTCTTGATATTGTATTATTTCATTTGCTAAAGGTTTGGTGGTTTTTTAAAAGTTTTTCACTAATTGATTGATAAACAATGACGGAATATAGACGCGTGAAATTGAATGATGTGGACGATTTCACATCATTCTGTGCAATATTTCGATACCAATTTTCGACATTATTCATAGATTAAAGAGACTCAAATTCACAAAATCAAACCATTTTTAAATCTACTCTTCCCAAATTAAGAACTCTACAGAGATTCAAATCCATTCTTTCTTTTTTCTCTTTTATGATTTTTCTTTCCCTTTCTCTCCACAATAATCACCTTATGATGGACTAAATCCTTAGATTTTGTGGCTGGTCAGTGAGGAACTGACGGTTCTAAGGGAGGTTTTTCGGAAGAGAATTCTTGAGCCGTGGAGTTGACAGTCATTGGTGGTAGTGATGCTGGTAGAAGCAATAGATGGTGATGGTGATGGTGATGGTGATGGTGATGGTGATGGTGCAGCCAACATGTTTTTCTCCTGTTAATGGATGATTTCTGTTTAAGGTTTTTTTTTTTTTTTTTCTTTTCTTGGATTTGAACTATGATGTGATTATTTTGAGCAGAATGGTGAGGGTAACAAATGCAGGAACCAATTTTAAGTTTGTTTTATTTTTGGGTTTCTTGCTTTGAGAATTGGTATTTTGTTACTAACTGTTGATGAAGATTTGAGAATTGGTATCATTGCAAGTTGCCATCAATGTGATATTCATGAAAAGTCAGGGGTAGTTTTAAAAAATGATATTTATTCAACGGCTACTTTTACTGAAGACTCTGATAATAATGTTAATGTGAAATCAACGTCCCCAACTCCAATTCCAAACTCCCGTTAAGCAAAAACTTGGACGTCGACAAATCATAACGCAACTTACATATGTAATTTCTTATAAATCATAAATACTACGAATATTTGAAAAACCAAACGCAACTTACATTGCATATCTTTAAATATGAAATTTCATCAGAGCAGTGAGGATGCGGTGATGTAAGACGAAATCAGGCACGAGTACCATGCAACCCAAACTAAAAGTCGCAGCCCTCTCTCTTGAAGAGAGATTTAAAGCTGCTTCTCAGGTTTTGCCCTTTTCAAACAAATATAAGTTCATTTGGAATTTGGGCTAGTCAGCTAGCTTCCATAGCAACGGGAATAAAGCACAACTTCGTCACCGAAACCTCCACCCAGGAAAAACATCCAAATTTCCAGTTCGTAATGCTTCACCATGCTATGCTGATGATAACAAGTAGTTTAGAGGTAATCGTAGGGAATTAAAACCTGTTTCCACCTTTCTTTTGCTCATCAGTGGGAACAGAAGGTGGTAAGACAAGGGCCATCCTGCAGTTGGAGCTTGTACAGTTCAAAATCTCAAATTATTGTCTATATCCTTCAGTTTTCTTCACCAAATAGCCACAGTGAGGGAGTCCTTGAAATGACATACCTTAAGAAATCTGAGCACTCGATCAATGAAAGAATCTCCTCCGACATCGAGCAGATCCATGCTCCTCATAGTCAGCCTTGGTGACACACATTGCTTCAAAATCAGGACTGGATGCCAAAAGTGATCCCCCTCTCCATACACCTAATATGGGACTGGACACACACAAAATTATTTACCAACGGGGAGCAGTAGCTTTTTAAAGAAAAATTACTAGTGTCTTCACATACTCTTCTTGAGTAGCTATCTTCACTTGATATTCATCAGGGACAATAGGCCGTAGCTCCCTTTCTCTGCAAAGTAAAACATAAATATTTCTTGATGAGGCTCAACATTATTTCTCATTATAAACACATAAAGATTAGCGCTTACAGTCTCTCAGCAAAACGAGGAAATAAAGTGCTTCCACCGGTCAATATTATGCTGCCAAAATTCACAAAAATAAAATCAAAAAAAAGGAAATTTTAAAAATTAAATATTTTTAAAGCTCAACGATTGAGGAGTTCAAGAAGCCACCTTTTATAAAGTACAGAATGCAGATAAGGGTGGCAAGAATTAACAGCTCGAACAATGCACTCAGCTAGTCCAGCTTGTTTCATTCCTGCAAAATAGTCCAAATTAGAACTTTCTTAGAGTACAATTCCAAGAAAATATAAAAAGCACTAGGCAACATGGCAAATATGTTATTCTGTTCCAACTTCACTTCAGGAAATTCATACAATTTCCATATTTTTCAAGAAAAATCCTCCCCTGACTCATACTTTACCAAATAACTACAATAATTATAGAAACATCAATGTTACAAACATTGATACATACCCAAATCAGCAGGTTGAAAGATCATCTCCGGGACAAGGAATCGTTCATTTGTCAAGTCAAACTCCTGTATAGATAACAAGGATGCCTAAATTAGTAAAGTTGGACAGATGACTTAATTCAGAAAGAACAAGGGTTAGTACATTTTTGGTCAGATCGACTCTCTTTCTGTCCCTAGGCTCTTCTGCATCTTCTATCTGTTTTGTCTCTGATGGTTGAGGTGGAGATCCATCACCAAAACTGAGATACCTCTGAGCTGCATCTGGGTCTTTAACATAGCCCTTCGTGTGTGTGACGCCATCAGGAAGAACATACGTGCACCTCAAGAGATTGTCCCTTCCTCGTTTCCTGTAAAATGTTCATATATAAACATAAATTATAAATGAACATACCTGATGTTTTCTATGAAACAAAGCACGCACACCTTGCATCCTATATAGTTTATTAACACCACCCAACTATACAAAATTATTAGGAGTCTATACACATACTATCACTCTTATATAGCATAACCTCTAAACAAACCCGCCACTGTAATCCTCTTCGAATTTCACTAAACTACATGAAACAACACCCACGAATAAAAACTTCTATCTTATTTTATTTTTGAAATGGAGATGAATCTCATTTCTCTTTGAAGAAATAGAATATCAACCTGGCAATTTGAAGATCACGAGCGACATCAAGAGAGACAAAACACAATTTCTCCTTGACATCATCAATAATGAAAGTTTCATCCATAACGTTGACAGCCCGATACGAAACCAGCTCCTTCAAGTAATTGGTCAACGCTTTACCACCCAAGTCAATCCTTTTCACGGCGTAATTCATCGTGAAGTTCTGAAACACAGGCGCTGCGTGCGTGAAACTGAATCCACAATCAACCACCAAGCTACATTGCGCCTTCGACACTAGTCCGTACGGTCTCCGACTGGCCTCGTAAAGATGCACTAAAGACGGCGAGTCCGCCACGAAAAACGACTTGAAGTTGAAGTCCTCAAAGACGAGCTCATCGGTGGCACGTTGAATAGAAGGGAGAGTGAAGGGCGGTTCGGTGAGTAAGAGAGATGATGTGGAGGGGTTAACGTGGAGGAGAGAGGAGAAGAGGTGGGCCCAGATGTCTCGCTGGAGGTCGGCGTTGATTAAATAACCGCGATCGATGGGACGGCGGACAGCGGCGGAGGTGAGGTCCTCGGTGGTGGAGGCGGTGACGGGAGATGGGTGAAGGAATTTTTTGGAGGATAAGGGACGGTAGAGACAGTTGGGGATTATGACAGCGGGGTCACGCTCGCTGCCTTGACCGGCTTTTATCAGGCCGCCACCGTTGTCGAGAACGACGACGTTTGACATGTCTAATATCAAGGAGGAGGTATAAATTTGAATGTGAATGTACAATACATGTCGAAATGGGTCCTTTGGGGTTGTTAGGGTTTATTGGGACCTATTCACGATACCAACCTCAACATAAGACATTAATTTACACATCAATATCCCATAAGACTGCACATCGTTTAAGATAATTTTTTTTTTTTTTTATATTTATCTTTTATTAGTTAGATGTGATAACCTATTAAGTGGACAAGGACAGAGAAAGCAATTTGCAGGTATTGTCCTTAAGATTTCAGCGTGATTTGCTCACAAGATTTCTCCTAAAAAGTGTTATACTGATTGCTTACTTTTGACAATATGCACTCAACTAGGTGGACGGCATGAGTGACCACCACCCTGATGATAATTGAAGTAAAATCGGATGCTTTAAGCTAGAAATGCTGAAAATGCAAATCCTTTTAATGTATAACTATCAAGCATCCAAATGTATAGGCAACCAGGCTTTGTCTGAGTCTAAAACCACAAAACCTTCCGACCAAACCAAGTTGAACGAGTCAGAAACGATTAACTAGAACAAAATCCAGTCAAAAAAGGACTTGGTCAGCTCAGGTAGTTGGAAAAACCTCATTTTAATATTTAATCGGTGTAAGCCTAGCCTATCATGCCAAGAGCATTTGGCGCATTCAAACAAATATTTTATACTCCTGCTAGGAGAGCTCCAAATTCCTGCTTGACAACGTTTGTTTCCACAAGCAAACTACATTAGAGAAGCATCTCTCAATCCACAATAATCTGGATAGCAATGTAGGCTGGAAAAAGAAGAGGATGGACAAACTTCTTGCTTAACAAGTGTATATAAATATTATAAATCGTTGGAGAAACTGTAACAGACTCTCATCATTTACTATATTCAATATCAAATCCAGCATGTTTTAGTCCATTGGATACAGGTAAGTACACTAGTAAAGAAAATGGTGAAAAAACATTATAAGATCCGGAAAATCTTCCATGGGGGGAAGTATGTAGTAATGTGCAGAAAAGGAAAAACCAGCCCTACATAAAGACAGCATACTCAATAGGGGGCATAGTAATACCCTCCAGGCTGCCCCATACCAGTGACCTGTGGCATTCCGTAAGGCATCATTGATTGAGGATTAGGACCATAATAGCCAGGGTTACCAGCAATCTTGTTCAAACCTACTTGGCCTTGCATCCCATCCCTTCCATATTGCTGCCAGAGCTGCTGTTCCTGCACAAGAAACTGCTGCTTCCTCTCCATTTCTGCCATCTGCACATATGCAGGAGGTGGCACAGTAAGGGATGCTGCAAATGGATCCTCATTCCCCAACTTTTGGACAGTCCCATCAGGGGCAGGCAGTGCCAGCACTGGAGTAGAACTCTTTCCTGGCACAGGCAGTGTCACACTGCTTGCACTTCCACCACTCAGTTGAGTGGTATTCACATGCTGTCTTACTGCCCCTTGATCATACATGCCATTCAACAACAATGGTTCAAAACCACCTGCATATGCAGCTTTCTGCTTTGATAGATTACTTGCAGATTCCACCAGAGCTAATTCCCAATCTGCTTTACCACTCTCAGCAGCTGGTGTTTGCCACGCAGAAGTCACCTCAGTTTCTCCATTTGAGGGGAATGCTTCCCACGAACCATTTTTATTCGTAGTTGGTGGCCCGGAGAACAAAGCTAAAGCCAATTTGTTGCCTTGCTCATCAGCTGTAATTGCATCATCCTTCAAATTCAACAAATCCTCTGTTACCTGTTGAGGCTGAGGTTTGGGAGCTTGTTGGGGCTCAGGTGGAGGTGGTGGAGGAGGAGTGTAACTCTCAGGTGGAGGAAGAGCCTTAACCTCATTAATATCTGGTTCCGGTTCTTCCTTAATAGAAGGTTTCTCCTCCCTAATTCTCTCAGGACTTTTTGGTCTGTTTGCCATCTCCTTCAAGAAACCATCAAGCGTCCCCAAAAGCTTATCAGTAATCCTCTGCACTTCTGGGAACTCAGATGATCTTGCAATCCCTATGTCCTTACACCAACCATAAAATCCCACAAGCTCATCAATCATCTTAGCTGCACTAACATAAGTATCAAATCCCTTAACGCAGTCAGCATACTCCATCTCCGTAAATCTATCCAACAACACCCCCAATGCCTCACATATCTCAATATATAACCCAAAACTCTCCTTCACAACCAAATAAAGTGCAACAAGCACCAACCTGCTATTCTTGGCTGCACCTGTTGGTCTACAAGCCAAAACCCTATCAAGGATCCTCAGCAACTGATTCAACCTCCCTAATACCCTCTCAGGACTCATTTCTCTCATAGGAGTGGCCTGTTTTTTTTCCTCTCTTTTCACTGACTCATTCACATCACCATAAGATCTTGATCTCATCCCCATTCCACGATCAAAATCATCCTTAAACCTATCATCCTTCTCCTCAGATTTCCCATCCCCACCCGGTTTTTTCTTCTCATAAACATCAAACTCCACCTTCTCATCCAAGTACATAGCATAAAACCTCACAAAACCACCATGATCCCACGAATTTGAATGCGCCTCATCTCTAAAATCTGACATATTCAAAGCCCTCATCCCTCTCCTCGTTGAATACACAATTTCCTCGCCAAACAGCAAATGCCCATCTAATAAAAGTCTGTGCACAAGCATGAGTGCCTTCACGGCCACAATCCAATCATGGGTTTTACTCAGTCTCTTTGATATAGTAGCCACACAAGCAGTAACATACCCTCTAGAATAACAAGTCATACTAACTATTTCCCTAATATACTTCTCATCAGCCGGTTCATCATCATGACTAGTGGCTTTAACAACCAAAACTTCAAGCTCTGGTGCAATGTTTCCAGCCACTTTTGCCAAACTTATACTTGTTTGATCTTTCACTGCACCGATCGCTTTACGGATCGTGCTTGGAGCCATTGTTTTACAATGCAGAAGTATAATTAAGCGTTTATCAAAAGAAATGTTTGGTTTGTACCAACCTTTTTGGCTTGTCCGATCTGAATGAGAAATGGAAAATCGATTGACTTGGGTGACCAAAACCGACGGTGGAGATGAAGACTGTAGAATCGGATGAAGCTGAGAACAGGCACTGGATCTGAGAGTTAAACAAGTAGCAAATGTTTCTCCGTGTGTTGGAGTGTTGTGTGTTGATGAAGTAAAAGAGAGGGCGCAAAGAAGATGAGACAGACACAAAGTTTGCAAAAGCGCGTAACAGGCGGAGAGTCCATCTTCAAACGCAGTCGTTTTAGAAGTTTTTGTAAAAGGAATGCGTTAACGGTGGGGTATTATTTATTTACTATTTTCATCCTTTTTCTAGTGATAAACTAAACTTTACCATTTTATTGTTTTTCTTATCAAATTATCTCCAACAAATTTCAATTTTCTTAATTTGTAAGCAAAATAATTAATTAATTTTTTTTTTATCATTTTAATTTGAATTTAACCCATATAATAATACCTCATAACACTATAACACCCAACAACTCTACTTCCATTGTTCAATAAAACTTAATGAAATTAGATTAATAAAATAACAAAATTTATAAATATTAATATATATATATATAACTTGAGGGTGGAAAATAATAATTTATGAAACTACATGGATTTTTTTTGAAATTTCCCCAAACATATAAATCGCATTTATAACGGCATCGCTCACCTTCCCGCGAATATTACATTTGTCAACTGTCAACCCGCTTTCCACTCACCGATTCTTAGCCCAAGCCTGTGAGAGCGAGAATGTTCATCCTCCGAGTCCACTCAGTGGACGCCAATCATCCTATCACCACCGAAGAAACCGGCTTTTCCACCGTAACCAGCTCAACCACCCGATCAAATCCCAATCCTATTCCTAACTCTAACCCTAAATTCAGCGAAAGGAGAGGATTGGTCCACCTGTTTCGAGGCACATCACAGAGCTATCTAACAAACCCTAGCCCTGGATCCACTTCCCTCTTCGTCGTCGCCGTCCCCAACTACCTCTCTTACGATGATTTTATCAGATTCTGCGGCTCCCACGTCGACCACGTGGACGAGCTCATTTTCATCAGGTAACTAACTTATTAACTAATCATTGTCTCCATTTTTTTATATTTTGTCCAATTTAATTAGAATTGATAATTCTGAGTTTTAATTTTAGATCTTTGTAATGCTTGTTTTCAGGAATGATGGGATGGAAGATCGATACAGTGTATTGATCAAGCTTCCTGATGAGTTGACAGCTGATGGGTTTTACAACAAATTCAATGGCAAGAGGTTTTCACCTGCCGAGGTAATTCAGCTACATTGATACTGATTTCTTTGAATATTTGGTTGGTCTAATTTTGAATTTAATTCTTGCTATGTATGAATTTTAGGCTGAGGTATGCCAAATGCTATATATGATTTCTGTGGAGTACACTGAATTTGCTGAGATTGCTAGCACTCCACCACTGGGATTCACTGAGCTACCCTCTTGTCCAATTTGCCTTGGTGGGTCACTTGCCTTTTTTTCCTTTAACAGTAGATGTTGGATTAAAATTATATGTCATCTTATGTTTATGTGGATTGCTGATTCGCTTGCAAGATGGTGATTTATTCTATTTATTCTGATGTTTTAGAGAGACTAGATCCTGACACTAGCGGAATTCTTAGTACGATCTGTGACCATTCGTTTCAATGTTCTTGCACTTCAAAATGGACTTACTTATCTTGCCAGGTTAGTTATTTCTCTGTTCCCCAACTCCAACTTTTTGGAATATATGTAGCATTTCATCATTTTGACTGGCATAGGGTATTATGTTACTGGTGTTTAATAAGTACATACTGATAAATATTTGATTTTACTTTCTGCAAGGTATTTTCTTAACCTCAAACGTAGTCTTCCTAGGATATCACACGGTCTTTATGTTAATTTTCCCATTGAAAGCAACCTTGTTTCCTGTAGTGCAATAATGTGGGACTTTGAATTGCCAATACCTAATGTTAATGATCCGTAACTCTTCCCATTCCTGCTTTATCTTAAAAGTGATGGATGCCTCATACATCTCCAGGTCTCTTTTGCTAACTCTATACTTAAGACAAACGAGTTTAACAAAATCAGACCTTAACTTCATTTTCATGGATCTTAAAAGTAAGTTCCATTATCATGTTGAAAATTGCAGAAATGCTCTTGCTCAATTGTATGGTCATAAGTTTGAGAAATTGTATCAATTTTTTTGGCTCCTAATTTTCTATTTTTTTATACAATATTACAGATTTTGGGCTAATATAAACAGAAATTAAGAACATGGGACCATGATTAGAAATTTTCCCATATATCATCTTTTGTCATGCCAGTAAACAATAAGTGTGGGTTCATGTCCAAATTTGTCATTTCACCTTTCCCTGCAGCTTACTATGAAATACTCTGAATCAAGGTGTCTTGTTCTTTCTCTTTTTTCCCTGTTGTTGCTACTCAACTTCTTTTGTACATCAGGTTTGTCGATTTTGTCAGCAGCAGGATGAGAAACCAACTTGTTCTGTTTGTGGAACAGTGGAGAATCTCTGGGTTTGTTTGATGTGTGGTTTTGTGGGATGTGGAAGGTAATAAATTAATCGTTGTCTTTTTGTTTGCATTTCATGTTTGAAGACTATAAGCCAATATAACTTAAGATTATTGCCCATATATGAGTTAAAATTTCCAAGTTTGGAACTGTTAATAATTATTGTTCTTTTTCTGAACTTAGATATAAGGAGGGGCATGCTGTTAGGCACTGGAAAGATACACAGCACTGCTACTCTCTTGATTTAAGAACACAACAAATTTGGGATTATGTTGGTGACAATTATGTTCATCGACTGAACCAGTCCAAAGCTGATGGAAAGTTGGGGGAGATGAACTTTCCGTGCATGTCACATGAGGAACATTGTGGTTCTTGTGGATGTAGTGAGGATTCTGGAATTAGTGGGGCCCTCTTTAACAGCAAAGTGGAAGCAGTATGTTTTTCCTTTTATATCTATAATTTGAACTTGTGGATATGTTAATTTTTAAGACTTAAAACTTATTGAAAGGATTAATATAAAAGATCTTTTGAACCAGTACTTGTAAATTTCTTATGCAACTTAGACTGTTTTACTTAAACAAACTTTTTATTGCTAAACAAGTAAATAGGGTACTTTGTGTCTCTGTTTTGTGTATCAGCAAGTTTACCAATGTTAGTCTTCTATTGCAATGTGCTGACCTTTGGTTTTTTTCCTTGACAATAGATTGTAGATGAGTACAATCGCCTTCTTGCTACTCAATTGGAGACTCAGAGACAAGTAAGTACATCAATTCCAATCTTGCTTACTCCTCCTCCCTCTTATCTTGCCTTTTCTTTTCTTTTTCTTTTTCTTTTTTTCCTTTTTCCTCTCCTCTTGCTTGATTGTTGATCTATCATATTTACTCAGTGTTTGTGAAATCTTTTATATGCCAGATGCTATCTTATATACTCAATCTCCTGTTTCTTTAATCGATTACTTTGGTGGGAAATCATTATTATGGTTTGATCATTTAGGTATATTCATTTCTTTTTTCTTATCAAAAAGAAAAAAGAAAAAGAAAGAAAGAAAGAAAATGCAGTCTGCCAATTTCCTAATGAGAGTTTTCTTGTTTGAAGATCCTAACTATCAAAGCAATGGACCTCCTGCGGAATTATCTATATGTCTGATTTTCTTTTAGTAGACATAAATGTTTGGGCAATGAGAAATTTCAAATTTGATTTTCTTGTGTGCGGAGAATTTTCATAAAAAACTTGTGCTCTTTACCTTGTAGTTCAATTTTGGTCACATTTTTTTATTCATCTGGGAGACTTTTATTATTTTATTTAATTTCTATTTTATTGTAGTACTATGAATCTATACTTACAGAGGCCAAAGGTAAAAGGGACAGTTCCATCTCAGAAGCAGTAGAGAAGGCTGTGGCTTCCAAGATGTTGGACATCCAAAATGATTTGGACAAATGTGAAGAGGCGAAGAAAGCTGTTGCGGATGTAAGTTGTTTACTTTAGCCACTTTCATTCATGTTTTGGTATGTGATAGTTTGAGTGAGGTTTGGTTCAGTTTAAGTTTTATTATGTGTGAGATCAGAGTATGTTGTTCCTGACAGTCGTTTTCTGTTGATAGATCAATAGAAATCTCATTAAAAATCAAGAAGTTTGGCGGAAAAAGGTTAAGGAAATTGAAGAGAGGTGCGTTGTGTTCTTATGTGTATGGTTTGTTTTTGTTCTGTTATTAATTAAATGAGAAAATCATGATTTCTTCTTCTGTCTAGGGAAAATTCATCACTAAGGTTGAAAGATGAGAAGATACTTGATCTGGAAGAACAGGTACTGTGGTTATCTAAATTTTCTGTATGCAACGGATTGAAGTTACTGAGTTTTGTGACAATTTAACAAAATGATTGCAGATAAGGGATCTGACAGTGTACATAGAAGCCCAGAAAACTCTAGATCACATGACAGATTCAGATGGCATCAAAGGAGGAACAGTCTTGCCAGTGTCTTATGAGCAATCCTCCTCACCCAACAACCGAAGGCACAAAAAGTCAGGTCGGAGGCGAAATTAGTCTGTATCCATTTTCTCACAAAAATAGGAATGTAGTATTGTATATACCGTGCAAAGTTCGCAGTTTAAGTTATGTATGTTGAACAAGAAGCAACATTTTTATCATTGATTTGGATTATTGATTAAATAATTTGTGAACTAGCATTAATGATATCTTACGTATAAAGAGATGTCTTGATTTGGATTAATTGAGGACGTTTCTTATCATGACTTCATCATCCTCTCTATAAGACTCCTAACTAATTCTTGATTAAAGTAAAGAGAGTACATATCATACGCTGTAAATAAATTTTCCTTCAATTGCTAGAAATGCAAATCATTAAAATTTCAAATTAAACATCCCCATAGGAAGTGGACGATGTCGTACAGGAAAAGGGTAAATTCTTATTTCAATCAACTATGAATATTAACACAGTGGCAGGGAATTTGAACGACACAAATTACTTAAAAGGTAAGGTGTAAATATGAATAACCCAATAATTTATGCATCCTCGAATGGAACAAATAATGAAAATAATGAACAGCTCTAAGTAAAAGACTAAAAAGAGCCAGGGCAGGCATAAAGTTCTTCCTTAACTCAGTTTTTTAGTCAGACCCACCACCTCCCATATCCCAAATTCATTACCTTCTAAATTAACACCATACTTCTCCAATCAAATCCTAAATGAGGTATAAACCAATCACCGCCTTGCCTCGGCCAGAAGATAATAGTGATACCTCTTTTAATGAACTCTACTAGAATGAGTTGAAATATCCTAAAACTGTATTACCTAAAATTCTGCAGCTTCCTCTTGAAAATCAGAGTGTTGGGACGAGGGAGTGGGGCCACATGGAAAACATGCATTGCATACACTCTGAGGTCTTTGGTGAAAGGCATTTATGCCGATATACTTGTCACCTTTGGGATTGTTCTGGAATGACTGCACCGGAAGTGGTGCTAGGCCCAGCACCATTTTCAATTGGAGGAGAGGTACCCCACTTTCCTTCTGACTCTAATGGCTCAAGTATATGGACTCCACCATCTGTTAGTCCTAATGCAAGCTGATTGGGTTCGGATGGATGAGACGCAATCACAAGAGGATACACTCTTAAACTGTTATATGGTTGCATTGTTAGTCAAATTATATAAAAGATGTCAGTGTGGTCTGTGCACATGTGTGTGTGTGTGTGTATAAGATCAAGGGATATCCACCATTTTAATAAAAATTATGACAGATATAAAACAGACCTTGGATTGGGAGTTAGATAAGCAGCAGGATTAATTCGACATCTCAATCTAAGAGATTGAGCAGTGAGAACACCAACACTTCCGTCTTCAAAGGCCACATATATTGATTGGCTATCACAAGAATAAGTAGCATGCGTGATTGGACCACTTGCTTCCCGAGGGACAAACTGTTCCAGAAGCACATTTAACAAGTGTCAGCAGAGCAACTTACTAATCCCAAATCTCATAGGTTGCAAAAATAGTGAATAACTGAACTCACAAGAGTAGGACCATCTACGTGTATAAACTACCTGCTTAAGGCATTCCAATTTAGGTGCTTCATATATAGCTATCTGTGTTTCGTGAACTGCCAGCAGATGTGTCTGATCAAGGTGAAACTGAACACGGGTATCTGCAAGGGGTGATGCTGCTCGCCCCGGGGGAATTTGCAAGAATTTACTAGTCTGCTTCTCCCATCCATCAATACTCCAAACACAAAGCTGTTGCAAGAAAAAGATAAAAAATTATGGGTTAAAAAATGAGCAACAATGAGTTACCAACGGCATTTGTACAGGTTATATTTTGTGTAGCAAACAGATCACAAGAAGAATAAGAAAGTCTATTTTGTTCATAATAGAAGAACTAAATACAAAAGCATGCGCTAAGGTGTGAAGCAAGCAGAGTAACAAACGCATACTTCCAAATTATATCCAAGTTACAATAACATTTTCCAGTCCAGGACATCCTTGTTTTCTAACTAAACTATCTCAACATGAAATAACACCTAAACGACAGCTAATCAATGAGAACAATTATCCTTTTGGCTTTACAGCGTAGGCAACTTTAGTTATATAAATGCTTAAGTGCCTCTGCTACACACAAATGCAAAACAACATAAATATTTCTCACCTGAGAGTCAGCTCCAGAAGACACCAGCACATTTAGAGTATGCGAGAATGCAAGGCCTGTTATTCTTTTCTGGTGTCCTTTTAACTTTGTTTTAACCTGTTAAGTAGAGCATACAGTTTTCAAAAACACATCTATTAATTTTCCATCAACATTTATGTAAAGGTTTAGTTAAATCAGAGTGCAACCTCATCAACCCGAACATTATAGATCTGGATAGATGAGTCTTCCATGCCAATTGCAATAATGTTATTGTCTTGAGGATGAAATGCCAGAAATGTTGCCGCTGGTGGTGGGGGCATGAATGTTGTCATCGTCTGTGTATAGCAAAAAGATGGAAAAAAATGAAAACAGCTATGCTGAAAGCTTATCCTCGATAAAAAGCTTATCAAATAACATCATGAGTCATGAATGGCCACTTGTCCAAAATTTCTAAACAGTTCTGTTCTACTGTGGTAGCTTTAAAATCCATTATATGAAACCTGAGACCACGCAACCATACCTATTGAACCCCAATAGCCACAATAAAAAACTTTACTGTTGCTTTTTGTGGCTAACTGCTATTTTACATTTTTTGGACGCCACACAAATATAATCACTATAGTGACACATCAAACCAATGTAAGATGCAAGCAAATGATTATGGGCATATATCAACAAGATCTACTTTGAAATGAGCTAGAGTTATCCTAGGTGTTTCAAATTTTCTATAAGATGCATTTTCAGAGCAGGTGACAATGTTGTAAACATACATAAAAATAAAAAAGAAGAAAGATACCTTAAATGTCATCATATTAAATAGAGAGATTTTCCCCCCTGAAGCAGACATTACATAAGAATCATTCTTTGAAAGGGCAAAGCATGGGACAGCATCTTCAGGATTTGTATCGCTTATATCATTAGTCATCAATATTCCACTTGGAGGTTGCCACAATTGTGGTACTGCACTAGTAGTAGCCTAAGAGGCAAAAGCTTAGTTAATTACAAGCTAAATGATATTATCACAAGAGTAGTAAAATAATCTTCAAAGGTGCAAATTTCGAAGAATAAAGTAAATGTAATACCTTTACATTTACATTTCGGTCATTCCTTTGCCATTTCCAGAGCTTGTGCACGGCATTAGACGCTAATGCCAATATGGCAAATCCTGAATTCGTGTAAATTAACCTAGAAACCTGGAATGGTAATTAACATGCAAAACCAAACTTAATACTGATGCTATAAGAGTTACCTCACATTAAAAAAAATCTAATATAAACAATAAAACTGTTACTTCGAGAACATATCATAAAAGGCAAATAAATTCAAGTTGCAAGTGGCAAGTATTAAGACATTTCAAATGCAATAACCAACTAATAAGATTATAATATAAATCCAGAATTTGGTACTTCAAGAACATATCATACAAGGAAAATATTGAAGTTGCAAGTGGCAAGTGTGTCAGAAATTTCAAGACGCAACAAACCAACTACTGAACAACATATATAAGCCTCTCCCAGTTCATAGATTTCAAAATAAAATCAATCCTTTCCTGCCCCATTACTTTTTGTGCACATATATACAAGAGTACACAGGTACGTCAATCTGAATCAGCAGCACCGATAAAATCCTCTTTCCCAAAAGTGACCCAATATTTCAAAACCAAATCAAACTATTTCTTTCTATTTAAGGCATTAAAACTCTCTATGTTAACTGATAGAGCATCATTAACTTCTTTAAATGCAAATAAGCAAATGTATGATACAGCTATCCAGAAAGAACAGGACATACACACATGCATGTGTACAAGAGATCAATGATGTGCAATTGTATGGAAAGTAAGGGCTGCAGACCCACTGACAATATATTTTCCATTAAATCTGCCTTTAGTTTTAAGTTTTGGTCCATTAATTTTGCTACTTATCACGCTCCACCCAACAATAACACAATTTTTTTATTCTTTTAGTTCCATAGGCCACCGAATCAAGTAATACAAAATAGTACACTTTATTTCTAAACTCTTAAGTTTACATACATTGTTTTCCTTTTACTGTTATACAACACTTAGCAGTATTACGACTTTTTAAATTGTTACACGAAATACTATCATTTTTTTCTTGGTGAAAAGAGAATTGTTTTTTTTAATTGTTCATTCCTAACAAAATTTAAAGAAGAGATGAATATTAATAAATCGCTAAATTTCTTTCAATCAATGTATTAAATTTTCGTATTATTCTTCTTCCCTTTTATCTTTTCAAAAGAATTTCGTATGACATTTTAAATCTTTATATTTATATTTATGTTTTCATTCATTTATAAGAGAACATCAGGTTTTAATACTATTCAAGATCGCCCCCACTAAAGAAAATACCTAACTCTGTTCCTTCAAAAGTTTTTGTCCACAGATGTCGGTGAATAAACATATGAGCACGCATGCTCAGCGGAGAAAACTTTAAGCAAAGTTTGTATTCATGAGTAAGGAATTAACAGTATAAATAAGCAAGAAAACCTCATTTCAGGATAATAACCATTTAAAATAACAACGAAACAAGAGAAAATTGCTGAACATGAATCTTCCAAGTCATTCAATTAACTTTAGGTAAAGCCATAATAAAGAATTTATTCATAAACACACACACAAGATTTCAAAAAAGCATGTGCCTGAATATGGCTGTAATGATATTTGCACAAACAGATCATGTGTTACCTTCAATAGGAAGAAACAATATTGTATTTTTTGCTTTTTCATCAATTTAAAAGAAAGGGTAATGCAGTGAAATGATGTTAAAATACCCACTTCCTGAACAAACTTTTTTGTTCTTTTTTCCCTTTAATTTTTATTTAGAAAAGTTCAGCATATTTGATGGAGAACTTCAAGTCTTAAAATCATCTCAACCTTGATTATATATCTTTATTTTAGGACATTAACATTTTGATCTCAGATAAATTCTACACTGCTAGTATATCTTCCTATTGGCAAATGGAGTGAGAATACAAACAAAAAATTAAAGAATACAGACTTGCTGACATTCATACACACCATAAAATTGGATAGAACGGAAGAAGTGAAAGGAGAAAAGTAATATGGAAGTGGAAAATAGTGAACAACATTTTAAAACAGGATTTACACTAGAGATGGTACAGTAATTAATTCCAATAAGATTGCAGAGTAGAGTGTACCCTCATTGCTGTTAAATTATCCGGAAGCCTAAGGGACCGGCATTGTGATTGGTCATTAATTTCTGTCACTTTCCAGATCCTTGACTTTTCCATTGACTCGTCAGCAATTTTGGGTTTCACATCAGCCAAACTTCTATTATCACTGCTCTACAGACACTCAAAGTGAAAGAAAATAAATTATTAACAATATAAAATATCTTGTTCATATCTATTGCTAACTGTATGCAATAAAGATTTTGCATTACTATCTGATGAAACATCAAGTCTGAGCTCCATTTAAAAATATGAACAAACCTAGATGAATTCAAAGTAAAGATTCAAGATTATCCATGGCAAAGACATTGACACTCACCATTCCAACCATTGCTGCTGCAGCTGAAGGGGCAGCTCGATCCCCAATGCTTGTTACAACAGTTGCATTTGCTGAACCAAATGTGCCTATAGTAGGCGCCTGTATATATGTTATTCATTTAGAAAAAAATTAATGCATTTACAAAAAAAAAATTTACACAGAAATCTGTCAATTAAGAAAGTTCTATCATACCTTTAGAACAGCTGGAGGAGCAACTCTAGAAGCATCAAATGCACGATTCTCCACTGTACGTAGCAGTCTAACACCATCACCATTTGCTAGAATTTTAACACTGTTGTCATTAGTTGAGACAGCTAACAGAATTCCTTCTTTGTTAAATCTAACACAAGGTGAAGCCTGCAGATTTTCAAAATGTTAGTTGGTAGGCATGATTGCATAGCTAATATAAGACAGGGTTGTAAAAGGTCAAATAATTACAGGTAATCCACCCTCTGCATCAATAGTCGTCAACAGATTAACATTGTCCATGTCCCAGAATTTGATTGTAAACTCATCCCCAGCAGCCAAAAACCTATTTTTAGTGGTATCAAATTGCACAATCCCCACAGATCGCTTCCCAAGACCTTTGTAAGTACGCTTGACTGCTCCTTCACTTTCATTCCATTCCACTAAGTATGATTCTCCTTCTTTGTTTGTCCCACATGAAAACAACCTTCAATATCATCATGAGATAAACAATTCAGTTAACAATGACATAGTACAAGAAATCAACTTCCCATCACCTAGAAAAGAAAAATCAGAACCATAAGATGCATGAAACATGTAAGAACCTTGTTCCATCAGCACTATATGCCATCATTGTAGACGAATGACCAGGAGCATCATAATCCACTCTTGAGCCCATGTTATCATACAGCCAAGCTTTTATTTTCCCATCAGTTGCTGTTGAGAAGATAAACTGAGAAAAAGAAGAGAAAGGAAAACATGAAACTCTTGAGCGCTATAGTTATATAACCACACAATCTGCAAAACAGCCAAGATATTAAATTGCGAAATTCAAGAAAAAATATCCAAAATTGTAACAGAGTAGGAGAACCACACATTTTTCCTAGGGATGAAACGATTTTAACAAGACTGAGCAATGACACAGGTAGAATGCTAAATTTAACCAGTCACAAACCATAGCAACACCAGGAGTGCCATGAGCCACTAGTATTATCATTATGTTCCAAATACATTATCATTCCGTAAACGACTAAGAAACCACACTATAAGAAGCAAGAACGTAATTTAAGAGATTCTGAGGAAACAAGAAACACAACTGTTTGTTCGTTAATCCCAGTAAACAATAAACTACTTTTTTTCATGAAAAAAAGAGCACATCAAACAGATGAATTAAGTTGCCCGTCTTAAAGTCCATTACCTGAATATTTTCCTTGTGATGAGGGCATATTGAATATACAGGAGCTTCATGGCCCTCAAAAGTAAACTGCTTAGTCCCTGTAACTGCATCCCATACCTGCAATTGTTTGAACTTCAATAAATTGTATCCTGCTCAAGCAATCTCATTAAAATCAATGAGGTAATGAAGTAAAGCGGACCTTAATGACCCTGTCCTCGCCACACGTGACAACACACAATTGTTTGTTTGGATATGAGAAAGCAAGATCATTAACACTGCCGTTGTGAGCATCAATCTAACATCCAAAAAGATTCATGGAAATCTTCAGATTCTATATACTACTGTTTCATTCAAGTAAAAAAGTGATCCATATATACGAGCTTCATAATGTTTTAAGGCTAGCTAGGAAAATGTACTTGGATGAAATTAACTGTCACACAAACCTCTAGGTGGTCTCTTAAATCATCCCCACCATGGTACGAGTATATATGCACAATGTGCTTGGAGTATGCAACACCTGGAATAACAACAAAATCAACAAACCTCTTAGTTTTTAATAATACCTTATTTAAGAAGCCACTAGATTTTCACATGTGCACTGGCAAAAGTTTAAGTGTTAAGTGGATAGCATCAAAAATCCAAAAGCCATTCAAACATACCAAAAAGAGTTCCATCAGGACTCCACATCACACGGTTAACTGACGCTGTAAGGTCATTGGCCTAAAACAGAACCAGATGATTGTTCTCAAATCAAAGAAAAATAATTACTACATGCCCAATAAATCTTGCTAAGAAATAAATACCACACCTGAAAAGTCACTGAACATGATTTAGTATCCCAGACCTTAAAACTTTTTGCAGCAATCCTTTCCTGGCTTCCAACCTCCCACAACATAACATCACCCATGTTTGTTCCAACTGCAATTATTCAATCACATATAAATAAAGAGGAAATAAAGCTACAACCGATCAACTAATAACGAACTGATTTTCAATATAATAATATTAATAAGAGATTCAATATTGTTCTTTAAGTCACTGGGGTCTTACCAAGAAGTAGAATTTGTTGCACTGGATGGAAATCCATGCTCTTGACGGCTGAACCCTGATTTAGAGTCATAACAACAGCCTTGGGCAAGTCATCAGTAGAGTAAGAACTCTGACCGTGGCTCTGGCTAGTGTATGCAATAGGGAGGATATTTACTGACAGATTATTGACCTGTGAAATATATCATGTAAACAGTGCACCTATTAGGTAAACTTTATACAACTTCACAAGTATTATTATAAAATTATTATCAGCAGAAAAGAATTTCAGGTGTCAAAGAAACACCAAAAACACCCTTATTCATAAAAACACCAGTCTCAGATTCTACATCTCACCTACCTCCCTCACACTCTGTCTCTAGTATCAAAACAGTAATCAAAACAAAAGTTGAGATTTCAAGAATAAGAAAATTGGCGGGTCCTACCTCCTCTGATATTCCAAAAGGCCTTGTTCTCTTCAATACATGTTCTGAATCAGCTGTTTGATAGTCCATACCTGGGTTATTAGTAGGAGTCCTAGGTCGCTTTAAGAGGGCAGCTATCATACATAAAGGGTAAAAATATCAATTTACATCATATAAATAAGTTGAATAATAAAGAGAGTAATAGTATTGTCATGCATATCTCACAAAAGTTTGCTGTAAAAGAAAATGAAAACCCAACCAACAACTCATTGTTAATCATTGTATAAAGATTTAATGATTTGTTTCAAGATCCCAATACTATATCATTTACTTGGTTTTATTTTCTCTCTTTGGATAGGTACACTAACATATTTCCTCATTTATTATTTATGCATTAATGTTTATAATGACTGTAGACTTCATATCACATTTTCCACATATTGTATATGTTTATCTTAGTACTACAACAGTTTCAAATGCATTAAGCAGGCAAAACTAAATAGCTTAATGCTGCTTGTTAATATAAGTTTTCCTCTAGCTACCTGCATTATTAGGAGCAGTCAAACCTATAGGCCCTGCAGAAGCTGAGGGGTGAGGAACAGGGGATGGATTCGCCATCCATCCAGCAATAGTAGTTGGAAGAGCAGCAGGAGTAGGCTGAAATGGCTGGAAGAATACAATTTAAAGTTAAATTTCCAGGCAGTCAGAGTCCAAGTTAGCTCAATTACCTAAAACCTTCAAAATTCTTCACTTACACCATGAACAGTCAGTGGTGGAAAACCTACAGGTTTTGGAACAGCACCCATTAAAGGATTGGTAACGGGAGACGGGGCCCGAGCACCATTTGGCTGTCCACAACTGTGGTCTACAAATAGGGTCTTTATGTCGGGATTAGGCCTTGGATTCTTACATAGCTGATGCTGCCAATTTAAACTGCAATTCAAATGCTAACAAAAGTGAGCATCTTCAATTAAAAGCAATAAACGAATGCATAAAGTCTGACACACAAGAAAGAAAAGAACTTCTCGAGGACCTCTGATTAATTAGTGTCCGTAGCCTTGAATTCTTCAAAGTAGGAAATTGAAGCTTATCGCGGAAAAGTGGATTAGCCTCTATCAACTTTTTCAGTTCAGCCAGCATTATACCCCTAGCAGACTTGGTATCTCCATATTTAGAGAGTTGTTCATTATCTCTGCAAGTAAGATCACAATCAAATTTATAATATAAGAGATATGACTTCTTTCTTTTTCAAATAAGACACAAATGGAGAAGACATACTAAGCAATGGAAAATAGTTAAGCACAAATTCTCAAAGATATATCAAATATATACCTAAAGTTTTCCAGTGTCAATAGCTGTGTGATCTCCTTGAAAAGCTCTTCATTAAATGCAGCAAAAACTTTCAAATCTTTAACTAATATATCCACACCTTTTGAACGATCACGCCTACATTAATTTTTTTGTCAAGGAGGCATTAAATAACTTTAAAAACACTCCAAATTTATAACAAACAAATCGGTAAAACTGAAAAAATATAAAGAGAATATAAAAGTGAACTCAATAATGCACTTGAGAAGACCTACTTGTCTAAAGCTTCAAGGTACTTCTGTTTTCGAATTTCAAAGAAAATCTTCATGGAATATCTATTATCATCCACCTTTGTGAACCCAGAGAGATACTTCTCGACCTCATCCCACTCTCCATTTGTCACCATGTCTTCAAAATACCTCATGTTGAAGAAAAAACCTGACTCTTGCTCCAATCTAAATTAATTACCATACATCAATTAAACCCTTAACACAACCACACAGAATTTGGTATATAAAAAATATATATGTTATGTAAATGACACAAATTCAGCAAATATACATGTCCACATGTTTATTACCAATTAAGAATTGTAAGAAAAAGAAAGTGAAGAACTGGCAGCGTACCTGTGAACAGTCTCTTTGAATTTCTCTTCATCAAGAAATTGAAGTATGAGAAAGACGAGTTCTCTGCTAAGCGAAGACATAATTGTGTATCTGCATAACCATGAAAGAGATCCAAGACCTCACAGATCAATAGTTGGAAAACGACAATCCGTATCGTCACACACCAAACAAACAATAATTGAAGTTTGAGTAAAAAGAATTCAACCAGAAATTCAAAATTTTAGTCAAAAACTGAACGAGAAAATTTGTTGCAAGAGAAATAGAATGAGCAGTCAAGGTTCATTTTTGTACCTGTATAATATTGATAGATCGGAGAATTTTGACCAGAGCAAATACAAGGGGAGGTCGTTTCAGTGATTTCTCTCTCCAGTTTTTTCTTTCCTTTCTTTTCTTTTCTTTTCTCTTCCTTAGTTCCTCTTCAGGTAAGTATTTATAGAGAGGAAAGGCTAGGGATTTGAAGAAGAAAGAGAGATGTGTGAGCGAAGAAATAAAGGTATCAGACCAATTAAATACCGTGAGGGATATGAGATGAGATTTGATATATTGCTATTATAAGTCCATTGATAAGTACCTGTGCTTATTAATATGATAAGTACTTTTGAGATGTAGACTGATAAGTACAACTGCTTATAAGCGTTTTTAATACCCTTGATTTGGACTTATATTCAACTTGTAAATTTGCGGGAATTTCGATGTATAATTTAATTTAATTTTTCTATTATAAGAAAAATAAACCCTCATTAGCTGTTCATGAGTTGCGTTATTTCTTAAGCTCAATCTTGTTAAATTTACCAACCGCTTTTTATTCTTTTACAATTATTAAATAATATTATATGTATAGTCCTAATATTTTATTTGAAATAATGTATCATTAAAATATAAAAATGATATGATGACGATAAAATAATTTTTATATAAATACCATGATACAGTTTATATTTTATCAAATTGTTGTCTCTTTAAAAAATAGTTCATATACTACGTTTACAAATAAAATATTACCTTATTTTCATACATTATTAAATAATAATTTCTCTCATCAAATTGTTCTTAAAATATTTAAAAACCATAATACACTCATGATAGTTTGTTTATTTTAATGCTAAACAATAGTTTATAACTTTAAATACATTAAGACCCAAGTGAGAGATCAAATTATTATTCATGAAATTAGATAGATTTATAAAATAGAATAACTAAATGACAGTTAATGAGACACGTATTAATGTGTACTTATTGGTACTGCATACACGAGGTAAAGGCAGTCTTTAACACTATTATTGGTTAATAGTTGGTAATTATAGGGATTTGTTATAATATGGACTCCTGACACAATCTCAATTATTATTATTTATTAATTAATTAATTATGAAAAGCAGTAAATTTACCATTTTGGTAGGGTAGGCCAGAAGTAACAGTTATTGGTTGATATATAAATAATATATATAAGTAATGAAAGACAAATATGGAGTTTGGGTTTGATTTAACATTAAATAATGAAAAAGGAATGTCAAAACAATCAAATTAGTTTTATATATTTAAATTATATTATTTTAATATTTGGACGTGGGTGGCGTAGTTAAAGCTGAGTCCAGCTACTAAGCAATGCGGACCTCTATGGAAATAAATTGAGTTAAATCACATTCACGTAACATAACATATTCATAATCGAAAAATGTGACTGAATACAAATAGAAATATTTTTTATTTTTTATTTATTAATAATAATTATGTAAATTTTGATGGTGTACAATTTCAAACACTTCAAATTTAATGCAAATCAGGAAATTTCTAACAGCACTTTTATGTTTATAGTAACGTACAAGTCAATTCAAAATTTTCCTAATTGACACGGACATCACATGTGCCGCGAGTACCACTTTTACATACACGCGGCGAGTGGAGACAATACATTTATTTATTTTTTCCTTAACTTATGCTTATGGGCGTGTGACAGACGTTTATTAAATGGATAAAGTAGAGAGCCAACTTAAATCAGAAAAAAAAAAAAAAAAAAAAAAAGTCTTTTATCGTCTCTCAATTTCTCATATCATATCATTGTTATTACAATAAAAATACCGTACGTCGTTTTTCTCGTTTTTTTCATATACACGTCAATTCCCAGTGACGCAAGACAATTTAAACGGTTGTCATCAGAACATTTTTTTGTATTTATCTAGAAAAAGAAGTTATGATCATATGCCAATACCTCACTGTAAAACAATAGACACTCACTCACATAAATTTTTTAACTACTTTAGTCTTGACTTTCATTCAAACTACGTATTTCTGGGGTTTAGGGGATGCCACGTGGAGTTTATAGCAGCGCAGTCAATACATTTGGCAGAGATTATCTTATCCTCCCTGCCCCTCGACTAAGTTCTTGAGCTGATATGTCAAAATCAATAGTTTATTAGATAAATATTTAAAAAAAGGGCAAAAATGTTAAATTATAATTAAATAAAGAAATTATTATAATCGGAATGATGTGTAGGAATAGCATGATTTTAGAAAGAGACAGCATTTATATAATTATATATAATTTTCATTGAATGAGTTTCCTTGGATGCTTCAAGCACGTTTCTACTTTTTTAGTATCAATATTTTTTTTTTCTAATTTTGTCTAACCATTTTCTATTTTTTTTTTCTCTTACCATAAATAATAAACTTCATCTTATTTTATTTTTATTTTTACTATTTTAGTGGACGAAAATACCCCTGTAAAAATAAACCCTAACCTCTTTCTCTTCATCTTCAACTCCGTTGAACCAAGCCGTAAACGTTCCTCCTTCATCTTATTTTGAAAAGAGAACGTCGATTTTGTACCGAAATCCAGCGAATGGAACGTGATTATTTTTTTAATTCGGCTTGATTGATGTGCTATTGTGTGCATTGATTGGATGGGAATCGGACCGTGAAAGTGGCAAGCAGAACCTGCGTTTTTGGCCGAAACAATGGGTTTCGAGCGGATTCGGACATTCTGCTAAAAATCGCAGGTCATTTGCAAAAGAAGAAGAAGAAGTCGTGAGTTGGATTCGACCGAATTCTGCCGTATTCAGCCAGTTTAACATTTCCAGTGCAAATTGCTACATGACAGCTATAACACTTAAACCCAATCAAAACAACCATTAAGCACAATCAAATTCATGTCCAAAGCAAACCTTTAAATCACAACTATTAACACTCTTAACTAATTCCTTCAGAAAAGAAATAACATACGTTATCAAATCGGGATTTCGAATTCGATAGTTGGAATACCATTTGGGAGAGTTTCTTCACTTATACCAAGCCCAATTTCTTGTTCTTCAGCTACAATCCGACGCAAATACGGTTTGAAAATGATGGATTTTATAATTGATGGAATAGAGGGAGGCTTGAGGGTTGAGTTAGGTTTGAGGAACAAGGCGAATAGTGAAAGGAGTTTTATATATACAACCACCAATGGGTGGTCTCCTATAAAAAATACGAAACATTCTTTCCAAGTTTGTGTCTCCGCCGCAGACATTAATACATGTGGTTATAGAAAGATTTATCCAATCTTCAATTTTAAAATTCAAAGAATTACTTAAATTATAAAAAAAAAAAAAAATTGTATATATATATATATGGGGTAATTTCGTCCATCCAATTTGTGCTATATTTTGATTATACTTTCAAGACTGAATTTGTTTTGTTTCGAAGGAAGTTGTTTATTGTAAAAGGTAATCCCTGAAAGGAAAATTTGAAAGTGTTTTTTAAAAGCATTTTCAAACAATAAAAAACCATTTGACAAAAATGAACTGTTTTTTTTTTATATTAAAGGAATAGATTCTTTTCAACATTACCAAAACCTATCTTCAAAATGTTTATTTAAAACAAAATAAAAAAAAAACATATATATATCAGATTATAGAAAATGTACATCTTTTTCATGTCAAATTACTGTTGAGAATATTATGTTGTTGTTTAAAGTTTAGAAAAAGAAGAAGAGAATATGATAATGTTATTGTTGGCCACCATCATTTGCCATTAATTAACTAATTTCTCCACTCACTAAGTGTTAACAATTTGCACTTGACTTGACTAACTATTTCTTACTTTCAAAAGTTGATTTTCTCTTAATGGATACCTGCTTTCATATGCCCAATCATTCCTCTTTATAACTTTTTTTTATTTTATTTTTCTATCATTTTTCCTTGTTTGCGTAATTATTTGGATATGAGTGTAGAGACGTATTTTATTTTGATTCTAACAATAACATAGTCAAATAATTAAAAGAAAAGGAGAATTTTATCTTTCTAATAAAGTTAGTATCTCAAATTATTTTGTGATTTCATTATTCAAATTAGTGTCCTTAAATGTCTTAAATTCAATATCGAATATTGAATCGACCAGTTTTTTTATTTTATACGATTGGTGTACTTGGTAATATTCTGCTACACATGAATTACAACATCAAAAGAGTAAACGACTTTTTCCCACCCAAGGTTTTGCCATAATGACACTTTTCCACCCAAAAAGTTTTAAAATACTATTTTTTCACCTAAAGTTTATATTTCATTTACTGCCTATAATACACTTTTCGATTCAGCGGCCAATAGAGAGCAAACTCGATCTAGACTGTTGGGGATTTTGAAGAGGGGATGTCGGTAAATCTTTTGGTAGTGACAAATTGAATTTTGGTAATCAGGATTGGTTGGAATCTAATCTGGAAGGGGCGACAGTGCGTTCCACAAATCACTTGATTGTAGGGGTCGATGGGAGCAAGGTTTAAAGGGTTTAGGTAAGTGATGATCATGGAAGAGAATGATGGTGGTGTGGGATCTCAAAAATGCCAGAATCAGCCAGCGATTGATTGGAATATAAACTTTGGGTGAGAAAATGGTATTTTGAAACTTTTTGGACAAAAAAGTGTCATTAAGGCAAACCTTGGGTGGAAAAAAGTAGTTTACTCCCATCAAAACTCATAAGCAAAGTAAGAATTTTTTTTTAAAACAAAGTGTCCAGGCCAACTTGAACACACCTTGACTAATCTCTATAAGTGACTAGTATAACATTAAATCACGCTCGTCCTACTACTTGAGTTACCTAAGAAGATCTTTTCCACCAAACTAATTTACTAAACCTATAAAACAACAAAATTGCTTTCCAATATTCTTGTTTTCTTATTCTATTATTGTTGGTGGATGGAACTAGGGGTGGGCGGGTCTCATTTTTTAAGGAATCGGAACCGTTCGGTTCTGATTCCAATTCCAAGAGATCTGGAACCAAAACCTGATCATGTTCTGAGTACCCGGGAAATTTTATTTATCCATTACTTTAAAAAAAAAAAGGACAAATACACCTCTAAAAATTTACAAATACACCCCAACAGTTTACAAAAATAACATTTTAGTCCCGGACCTCGGTTACCCCGGAATCGACGGATGGGTACCCGCCTGTTCCAGGTAGACACTTTACCGATGGACACCCCTAGATGGAACTCCTCATAATCTCATAACATTTTGGAAGAATGAAGATATGCCAGCACTTCGTTTCTACTTGGACTGTATAATTCTACAAGCATGCATTCACAGTAATCAAAACATGGTACCAAAAGAGCTGAATGGTTAGCTAATAAAATGAAGTATGGATATAAACCAAGGCTCGCCAACTGAAGTATAAACTTTTGTTTGAAATAATTTAGAGAAGCTTATATATTGTCCTTCCTTTGCACAAAACATTTGCCTAAGGAAATTGAAAACTCTATTGCCAACTGTTTAAATACATAAAAACTAAACATACCAAAATGGTGTGAAATTGCTAAATGTTCAAAGTAACAGAATTAAAGGGTGAAGGATAACTACATTTCTGTGTAACATCTAAATACTCTTTACTCATCTCTAGGTGTTGGACAGGATATGTTCATTCTCTTAAACAGCCCCCAGGAAGAAGAAACCTAAAGTAACCTGCATTCTCTATCAAATATTTAGGAAGGTGAACAGCTGAAGCAGAATGGGGTATAGAGCCTATCTTCTTAATTATATCTTGAAAGGTGTACTCTTCAGGTAGCATATCAAAAAGATCATCTCCACTACAAATGATTTTCTGTATTCGAGAAGGATCTAAAAACTCCCTTCGCTTTACTCTATTGGCATGACTATAAGCAGTCATCTTGAACACAAATTCCTGAAGTTGACGAAAGCAAAAGCTACAATGCCAGCCTGCATCAGAAAATATGAGATCTGTTTGGCGTGAATGCCGGTATAGGGTACCAGGGCCATAAGTGTGGATTGTGGCCCGCCAGCTGCTGTAATCCACAGGGAACTCAAATGAGTACATGTAATGCCTCAACTCAAGGTGTAGTATAGGTGGCACCCCATCACACCATTGCAGTAGTTTCACAGTGTGGGGGCTTGGGATCTCATCCGCATCTGACATTATGAGTAGGTCATCATTGGAAATCCCTGCAAAAAAAAGCAACCCATTCATAGCCCTACGCTGCTCTGCTTCAAGAACAAATGGGTCTTCATATGATCCACGAGATGTAGTACGACCAGGATATACACCATGGACAATCTTCTTCTCAGCAAACGCAAATCGGGCTTGGTTTAATGAGAAGTAGAGAGGTTTTGGAATGCCTGTAAAAGTGGTGTTCGATTCAAGGATCACAAATTTTGTAACAAAGGGATCCAGCTCACGCCACCTAATCTCAAGTATGTCTAGCTCATTGTTGAAAATGATGCTATCAAAGACACGGCGTGGTTGTGAGCGTATGGACCAACCATGGAGTTTGCAAAGATGTTCCATTGAGACATTTTCTGCATAAAAGTGAGGTAGGCGTTTGAAGGGGGGAGGGGGTTTGTCCCAAAGTGGACGGAAAAAATAGGATATTTTCTCACCTTGGGTGTAAATTGCAATCATGCAAATTGGCACAAGCATCAGGAGCAAAATAAATAGAAGCTTTGGTGGGTATCTTTTGGTGTAGGTGAGGCGAATAGAACGCGCCATGGTTTGGTAGAATGATGAAAAAGGAAGCTACTAGCATTTTTTTCCCAATTTAATCATCAGAAACATCATGACTCTAATGATCTCGATCACCTGTAGCAAAAGAAATCATTTTATTAAAGATTACTGCAACTGATGAATGTATATATAATATAATGTTCTCCAAACAAAGCTCATGAAAGCACAATTAGTAACAGTAGAGATATAATGTATTACAGCCTTGCATTAGAAAAATATGATAAGGGAAGACAAATGAATAATCCCACTCCTAGTATTCTTGGTTAAACTATGCAAAATGAGCCTTCTTCTAATGTGAGCAGTCTATGACACAGTATGGAGTAAGAATTTAACTCTAGGTATAAGGCATCTAGAGAAATTTTTGTTTAAGGGTCAGCCTGATGCATCACCTTTGCCACTGGCCTTGCATACAGCAAAATTATCCAGCTAAATTTTTTTTACCCAGCTTAAAACTAATTGCAATTTTTCATAAACAAGACAATCAATTTATGGCATACAGATCACTTCCCTGTAATTCCTTCAATATGCTAGTTTACAACAACATCACAATAACCACTTCCCAGAAAATTGCTCTGCACAATGCATTTGAATTTCAGACACTATTTAAAAGGTCTCATACATTCCATACCAATAAATGCAGTATTATGAAATAGTTACTTATGGAAAAAATTCTTGGTTCATTCAACAGGAGGACAGCAATTGAACCAAGACTATATATCAAATTTTCTGATAGACCACAACTATATATAACTAATTAACTATATATTTCTCATAAATTTGAGAGCTCATTTGCTTAAAAGGTGTTGAGCCCTATTTTCTAAAACATCAAATTTCTTAATTTATCCCCATTCTAAATTGAAATTAGTATCATCATTGTCAATTACCAAGGATCATGAAGTAGGCTACATAACCAAGTCAATGTGCTACAAAAAAGCAAATAGTTTTTGCTTTACCAAAGCTAAATCATGTTCCAGAAAATTAGCAAGACAGTTGATGTGTAGAAATGCATGAAGATAGCAACTTATGTCTTTAATTATAGATTTGTCATTGCTCTTGTTACCCAGTTTTAACATGGAAACATTGAATTCAACCAAGCCAAATTGATACAATTGCCACTCAAACCTGCTTATCAATCTGGGAAAATGAGTTTAATAGGGATGCATAACACAATCTTAAATTGCAATAAACACAGTTTCAAAGATAATCCATCATTAAGACAAGAAACGAAACTTTGTACTTGAATTGGAATTAGATTTCCACCGTAAAAACATCACATAGAATGAACTAACAAACCCGGATTTAACTCAGCGGCTTTCATAATACCCTGATTGCAGATTAATTCCTAATAGAATAGGATCTATATAGCTTTCTAACAGAAACAAAACACTACATATTAGCCAAATAAACCAAAATTAATTATCTTTTATTAATTTATGCAACTCCAAAATTAAAACCAATTATACAACCGCTCTAATCGATTTAAAATGCAATAAACTTAAGAGAAGCGGAACTAAAACCCTAAAAAAAAATCAATGAGTAAGAACTTATTAACTGAAACATGATAAACATGGTTCAGATTCAGCGTACCTGAGGAGATTCATTAAACTTTTTGAAAAAATGTACTTTAAAAACGATAAAAAAGGAGTACAAAAGGATGATGAGACTACCTTTTAAGTGGGACTCAGAACTTAAAAGCATTCCCGCCAGATTATAAAAATACGATTCAGTCCCTTCGCCATTCTTAATTGCAGAATGTTTTTTCTATACTAGAATCAGAGAAGCCAATGAATCCTCAAAATAAATGATTTTCTATGGCCGATAGTAACTCTATTTTGAGGTTTTCCTATAAAAAAAAAGAGGACACGTGTACAAAAGCGAGGAATAACCGTAATGACTGGGTACGTGGCGGACGATTCATGAGGTGGTCTGTATGGGATTTCCAGAGGGACAGATACGCTGGCGGGCCGTTTATGAGTGGGCGGGCATGCAGATATAAAATTCTACTGGGGAATAATTTGGATGGTTTGTAGAGAATGACAGTTTTGCCCTTTCACGGGGCGTGGCACGGTCGCGGCACCCTGTGCTGTGAGTGATGAGATATCCGGCGTAACGTAAAAAAGTTTAAAATCCTAGAATAAAAAAGTTGATAAATTTGATAAAAGAAACTCAAAAAACAAAAAGTCTAAAGCCTCCATACTGGTTAACACTATCTCGTCGACATTCGAATTCTTTTTTTTTTGGAAAATTAAACCCAAAAGTTCCATGAACTGAAGGCAGAGAGTATTTCTTTCTACATCTCTAACAATCAAATTGTAAACAAAATTAACACTGTAAACTTGGTATAGATTTACGAATAGAATGCAATACCTGATAATGTGAAGATGAAAACCTTTGTTCACTGAATCGTCTTTCTGCTAATCTGCTATCATAAACTACTTCAAAATAATCGTCCACTCTGTCTCATTCTGTATTTTATTACGTGTTTATATGATTCTTGACCTTTTTCAAGCCCGCAATTGATGGATATAACAAAGTTATTTCTTTCTTTAGTAGTCGACAGAGGGATATAACAAAGTTAATTATAATTTCAAAATTTTATAAAAGGATAATTTTTAAATCCTTACACTAATAAATAATCCTTAATATAATCCAATAAAATTATTTTAAAATGTATTTACCCCTCTTCATTACTAGATACATTATATTTATGGTTTCTACGTTTACATCATTCTCATACATTATTATGTGACAAAAGATTATTAGATAAAAATTTATTTTTAATTTAAAATCAATCGATCATCTTTTATCATATAATGATATAAGCGTAGTATTATTGTTAAAATAAACTCTCTTTACAAAGGCAGATTTAAGATTTAAATGGGAGGTATATAATTAAAATTGCAAACAAAATAAATTATTAGAAGGTTTCAAATAATTTTTAAACCTTAAAATTGCTCATGTACCCTTTGTTTTAATATTCTACATCTATTCTATTAACTATCAAATTTCAACAAATATCAAATGCACGTTTGTTTTAATATTTCACAAATACTATCCAAATTCCCTCCAATTCCAAATATCTTTTAAAATTCAAATTAAAACATTATTTTTTAATTTTATTCCAAAAATATTAAATTGTAAAAACTAACAAAGACACCCTCACCCAAAAGTTATAGTTGGCCGCTGTTGACCGACTACATAATGGCGCGTGAGCGACCGAAAATGGCCAACTGTGTGCTGTTATGACATTTTCCGGACAGATCTTTGGCCGAAAAAGGCCAAATATACCAGATCTGGCTATTTCCGACCATGATGGTCGAAAGTAGCCTTACCGGCTCACAACCAACCAGATCCGGTAGGCCGTGCGCTGTGACATGGCCAGCCGCAGGGGACCGGGGTAGCCACGGCCGACCTCTTATGGGTGGGGGTGCATTCACCATTTTTTAAACTTTTATTGTGGGGCTATTTAACTAATTTAACGAATGTTAGGGTTAATAAATCATATTAATATTTAAAAAAATTGACTATAAAACATTTTTAAAAAAAATTATCAAACACATTTTCATATTAAAACTCTATTCCATTAAATACTACAATACCACTATTTAACAAATGCTATCAAGAATGCTAATAGAAAACTTAAACAAACCAATTTTCTGTTTTTAAAAAAAAAAAAGAATCTTAATTTTTGATAATTCAATAATATAATTGGGTTTTACATATGGAAATAAGATATTTGTTTAACAATTACAAATTTAATCTCTTAAAAAATTAATAAATAGAAAATACATTTGTATAATAAAATTCATTAATTAAAAATTTGAAATTCAAACATAAATACTTTTTTCTAGCTTTAAACATAGAGAGATATAATAATCTAAATAAATAATTAAGATCGATGTATTTAACTATTAGGGTGACCAATTAAAACTGTTTCTCAACTTTAAATTTGATATATTTTCATCAAATAAATATTTGACATAAAAGAAAATTGTTTTAATGATTTAGAAGATTAGAGTTAAAATTTATGTGAGAATTAAAGGTAACAAAATGTTTTTTAAAAAATAAAAAAAATATTAAAACAAAAATAGGGGTTAAAAGTCACAACCACAACCCCATTTTATTAAAGTGAGTATAGGTTAAAGCATGTAGGCTAGGGGTAGGGGAACAGAGATCACTAAATACTAGGAAGGCCGAAGGCCCAACATTAAAATCCTATGTTTTTTAGGTTACAGTGTCAAGCCCAATGATAAGGGTACCATTGTAATTGCCTTCTGGTTCTGGTTCATGCTTCAGAAACACAAACTCGGCAAAACTGCAACTTACTGAATTCTTTCCAGCAGTCAGACAATCCTGCCACTGCTTCTTGATCCCCAATCTTATCATCCATGTAATCTCAACAATCTTCTAAAACATTGTTAAGTTATTGAATATTGTCAAGAATGAAAAGATTGAACAAACAACACAAACCAGTGATCGATGAAAGCAAATTCTGATGTGAAAGTTATGATTTTCTTCATCAAGGTAAAAAGATAATCCAAAAGTTACAGACTAAAGAGCTAATAATTAGGCTCTACATAAACTACAAATTACATACAGTCATTTAAATCTTAGACAAAATAACCCAGATGGGTCTGTTGACGATTCAAATAAAGTACGTAGCTACTGCATGACCAGTCTAGTTTGAAGATCCACAAATCATTTTCCAATCACTCGCTGATCTTCAACAACTTGAGGCGTTGCACCGTGAGAATGAAAGTTCTGTAAAACAACAATATGCCATGAATTGGGTTAGAAATTAATTACAGCAAACGATTCATTTGAAACAAATAAAAAACGGCTCGTAAATTAACTGTTAACATACCTCCAAGGTACATCTTGAGCAATCAGCCAATCTCCTTCCTTATCTTGATATGTGAGTTTATAATTGTTGGAATCCTCATGCCCTGTTATCAGATAACAAAAAAAATATAGAACTTGTTATATAATTTATCTTTCACCAAATTAATGAAGTTTGAAGATAGTAAAGAAATGAAGGAATAGAGAATATTTTAGCATAGCTACTTACAGACGCAGAACATGCTCATCAAGGTGGTAGTAAGTGTTTCAAAAGAATCGTGCAGGCTTAGGTCAATTTTCCTAGCTATGGCCATTCCCTCCATCTTCACCTTCACGTACATGGAGTAAGATTTCGATTGTGCACTGCGACTGCCAAAGCCAATATTTTTCACAGCCTGATTGTTCTTGGGCTTGGCTTGGCCTCCCTGATCTTGGTGACATATTTTCTTTCTCCAGGTCTTAATGGGTGGCCACCCCACGACACCATCTTCCTCAGCCGTCCTGATAAATCAAATTATTAAGCTATTATTAATTTCAAAACCTTCTGAGGTAGAGATTCTACATGATTAAATGAGAATCACTCTTTGCACCAAAGAAGAGAAAGAGTTGCAAATCGATGACTAAAGATTTAGAGAGAGAGAATATACTTGTTGCTGTCAAAAGAAGAATTGTTTTCGAGGTCTTTGGGGTCGTCTTCGTCGTTGGGCTCGTTGTTCCAGTGCAATAGAGGCAGTGTTCGTGGCACCGTTTTGTCCTTTTCAAAAGCCTCATCGAAGCTACGTTTCTTGTAGTTGCTGCAAATATCATTAGTAAAACCAAAGCTATGGAATGATGGGTGGGAGCCCATATTCTCCCTAGGCTCGTAAACATAAGTGTTAAGGTCGAAACCCTTGACGGCAGTGCTTGGAAGAGCGAGACCCAATTGAAGCTCCATGTCTATCATATATCCAAACAACAACCAAACAAAGATGGCACAATAAATTAAAGGAAATTCGTCTTGTAAAAGAGAGGAATAGAGTTTTGGGGTTTAAGTGATGCAGGTTTGTTGTTAAATAGAGAGTATAAGTAGTGTTTTTGGGCGTGTTGTGAAAATATAGAGAGAGAGAGAGAGAGAGAAAGAGAAGACATAGAGAAAGAAGAGGGCCGGGTGGGCCGGTAAGGAGACAGGTTGCAGGCAAGAGTTAACATAATGCTAAGGCGGTCCGTGTCATTGCCTCACTTTTGGCCGACCCATTTGCCCCTCATTGTTTTCTGTTTCCAACACAAACCTCTCCACGCGCACCAAAGCAGGAACTTTTAAAGCGTTTTTAACTCTGTCAAATTTTCACTGACATTCATGTAGTAAAACCTTACAGATTTCTGGTTTCAAAAGTAACCTATACAAATAACTCAATAAAGCTTTGATATGGTACATAGTCAAAATCTATGTTTCTCTTTTTTTACATACTTTACTCGGTTTTACACTTAAAAGATTGAACAAAAATTTTTATCTGGACAGGAATAAAAAAGTGAAAGTCCCTTAGATTAAAAGTTAAAACTAGTCACTGTCCTGTAGTCGATTACACGTTCCCAACATTGACGTGAATGTGATTATCCCCTCATTTAGTGGACCCTTAGAGATTAAAGGCATGTATAATGGCAGAGGTCCTTGGTTAGGTTAGAGAATTGATAGTCAAACTAATGGGCTATGTGGGTCCACCCACAGCCACAGCCACAGCCACAGCCACACAGCCACTTGAATATCTTTCTTTGCATTTGAAGTCATAGCCACGTCTAGGTTTGGATCTTTTATGACATTTGCATAACCATTACGTTTCCTTTAGTCGAATCTCTCTAGTCTATACTACCAATATTATATATATATATATGGTAAATCAATTAAAATAATCCAGACTAAATTACTGTGCCATGGACTACATTAGTGAGTTATTATTATTTTAGTGATGAAAAGACAAAAACAAAAGTATCCTCGAACGAATAATTTGATTAAAAGCCAGGAATTCCAATTTCTTTAGTTACTTTTTTTGGGTTCTTTTTGTCTTGTTTTAGTTTGAGACAGGGAGAAATATTAGCCCGGACAACGAAACCAAACAACAAAATATGTCCCTCTGTCTTATCCATAAAGAATATACTAATTAAAAAAAAAAAAAAATTAACAAAAACCCATGTCACTATGTCTATATATGTGCCTTGTTTTTGGTCTTAAATTAATTAAAAATTATAAGATACAATGTAATTTGCACGATTTTTTTTTTTAACAAAAGAATCTAGCAACGTTGCCCCCCTCAACACCGAACAAACTTTCACTATTCAGTCGAGTCCATGTCAGTGGCAGGTTTGAACAAGATATGGAGATGGCGAGAGGCACCACTCCCATGTCACGTGATGCAGAGGCAAGGCCACGAGACAGTTGGACCATATAACACGCACGTTGCAGTACATGGTGCCACCCACATTCGAACACCTGGGTTTGCTGTCAACACGAGCATGATCCATCTCGTGTAAGTCAAGCTGGTTTGAGCCCACGTGTCATGATACGTGGTCCAGTCCCAGCCCATTGATTAACCCAAATCAATTGAACGATGAAGAAGAATATGAATTTCTGCACCACAAAGCTGTGTGATTCATTGTATGTTAATAAACCAAATCACAATCAAGTGTAACGTTAATTTCATGATGGGGTCGCATTCAATTTCTAATGAAAAATCTGCTTGTGTGTTTGTGAATTAAATTAGGGTTAGGACCACATGTTTGAAGTTTCTTTATTAAGTTAATGTTTTTTCAAGTTACGTTTTGAATGTCTTTTTTAATTTTGAAAGGAATTAGGTGAAAGTAATTACCAAAGATATAAAAGGTTGTTGGATGGTGGTGGTGATGAGTGATGACTTTACAATCTCATTGTCGGATTAGAAGGTTGATTTGGTTATAATTAACATCACAATCCCGGAACCAGGCCATAATGAATTGGATTGTTTGTTTGAAAATGGTGGATTACTAAATTTTGCAGCACACGAAGGGCGAAGTAGGGTCAGTAGCTTTTGATTTTAACTAAGTAAGATAACATGATTTTGTCGTCTATGAATTTACAATTACCAGGCACAGGCAGACCATCATGATGCAGCTTCAATGGTGTTTAGTGGGTCAATTTCTAACACTGAACCAGTGTTGGTCCATTCTTAGCTAAATGGTAAATGTGGGGAGGAGGAAGTTGGGTTATGATGTTGTTGGTGTTTCGTTAAATGAAGATTTACGAGTGGAGTACTCTATATGATCTTCAAACATCGAATTCTTTTTATAAAAGTGGAATGAAGATGAGATTTGTAGCAACTCTTGAACATTTATGTGGAATGTTTCTCTCTTATTTTCTGTGGAACCAAACAACCACAATTGAGACTCAAGTCTTCAAATATGGGGCTGACAAAACCCAGGTCAGTATAAGCCCATGAAACGCTCTAAGATTTCCACCCAAGCCCACTTTTGTAGAGGTGTAGGTTGAAAGCACCATTTACCAAGCTTTCTTTTCAAGTACAAAATATTGGGAGGCAAGGCTAGGTGGGGGGCTCCGCCATCTCCTTTTACTTTAGAGCTGTGTTCAATACACTACAAATATAATAAAACCTTCCAATGGAATCAGAAAAAAGATTAAACACCATTGGAATTTAATCAAACTATCACATTCTAATTGATTATATTATGTGTTTCTCCATGGAAAGTACTTAAAGGCTAAGTAAGTGTTGTATATTTTTTTATCAACGATCAGTTTTCGAGACCCAGAACAAGTTGATGAGGGAGGACTTGAATAATAATTAAAAGATCAAGGTAATTAAAGTAATAGGAAACATTGAATTTGAACAAGATTTGATTGGCATTCTGATAGACTACATGACATTTTATGTCTTATCAAGATTGAAAAAAATGCATCATTATGTTTGTGTCAAATAATGTACAGTTGAATAATATTAATGTGACATTATACAAGCTCCAGTCCACAAATGGGAAACAATAATAGAATTAACGTCAATTCAGAATGACAGATTTCAAAAGTTTGCCCATCAATAATTAATACTCATGAAAATTTATTGACCAAAAAATTAAGCAAGAGAACAAAAAGGCAACTTGATTTACAAAAAGGATTACTTTGGAACAAAGCTTAAACCTTTGAGGTGTGTTTAATAGAAGAATTAACGTGATGGATTAATGAAAGATTGACTGGTTAATTGGTTTGATGAATAAACAGTGAGTTGGTTTCATGTGATTTTTGGCGGGTCATAAATCATAATGCTAAAGTGAAGGAATTGTATAATCTAAAGTACTCCAACATGCCAGCTTAAAAGTGATCATTCATATCTAATTTTACTGTTGCTGGATACCTTCGTAATGCGTGCATTTCAATATATAGTTTTCTGCATCTGCAACCACATCATCATCACTATCCTTATCCTCATTATAATTCAATTCAATTACTAAAACATTAGTTAATGTATGTATACTTGGAATATCCCATATGAATGCCTCGAGAATATATGAGAATTTGATGTTTGGTGGGTGTTTTTCAAAAATATTTCTTTGGGAAATTAATTAAACTTGGTGATAATGTAATCTGTATGATAAAATGATAACAAAAAGTAGTTTGTAAAGGTGGGATATGTGTTATTGAAAGCAGCTTTATTCTTCTGTAAAAGGAAAATATTCGAGCATGAATATGAGTATGAATTGTAGTCCACAAAGGGTTGTGATCAATATTTTCTACGTATACATATAGGCAGGCATAGCTGGGATCCATGTTGTTCATTCATTTGGTTGGTTTCTTGTACTGAAGCAGAAAAAAAGGGACAAGAATGAATTGTTGGACAACTTTACATTGTGATTATGACTGCAAAAGCAAACTATTCTGCTACCAGCAGAGAATAATATGCAATCACAAGTCCTTCCAAACTCTATCCACCAAACCAAACTAAACTAGCTAGTCTCCACCATCGATCCCAGCTATGCCTATCTATATGTATACGTAGAAAATGACTGTAAATTTACAAATAAAAGATTGATTAGGATGGGACGACTCCATTCACGTGGTGACAACGGACAAGAGATGATGATATTTAATTAACATGGGTTGATATCACAAAATTCAAGTACGTGGTAAGAATAGAAAAAATATTCTCAAAGATTTGATGAGGTTGGTAATTGGTTATGTATAGTCACAAGTTCAGTTCAACTAACAGTTAATGTGGCATGGAAATGGGAATACAATAACAAAACCCAACTCCAATGATAGGATATATGATTGTGTTTTGATTTGTTTTTTAGTTGGGGCCTGGAGGCCATGATCATGAAATTAACTCAGACAACAACCTCTGCAAAGGGAGAAATTATAACCTGAAAAAGCAAAATGCGTTAAAATTGGTGGGTACGTAGAGGAAGGGAATCGAATAGAATACTCAGTCCCTTGCCGGACCTTCAAAATCTATATACAGGAGAGAGAATATACATATAAGATATGCAAATGCATGAGATGTGGTAGACTGGTATGTAGTACTAAAAAAGCTGCACCATTTATATTATTATATATAAGAGTGTATATACAATTTTGAGATAGAAAGATATATATATATTCTGCCTTTTGATCTTTGATTTGATACCATTACATCGATTCACAACAAAAAATATTTTGTTCAGTCAAGTGGAAAGCCCTTGTGAACCTGACCAAATATACTGGATTTCAACTACTAATACTATATTATATGCTTGTTTGTTTGCATTCCATCTTTGTTATTTGCGCTTTGCGGCTACTGTTTCAATAATTGAGTATGATCACAAGCTATATATATATATATCTCTGTCTCTCTCTACCTGCATAAATCGAATTTGAACTTTCCTAAGTTTTGAAATTCTACTACAAAGAATTAACTCTTATATTTTTATGAATATTAAAAATTACCATTTCATATATCCTGCACTATTGAGAGTGACTTCCAGTTAATTAAGATTATAATAATAATCACTACCCAAAGGAGTTCAAAGTCTCATATTGTTACTGGTATATTTTGTTGTAATAAACTACAACCCAAGACTTAATCTAACCGACTTGATTTAGAATCAATACACAATCAAGAACAATAATAACAAGAAACAACACCCAAGAATTATACTGGTTCGGCCAAAGAAATGCCT